>WURT03049115.1:0-33248 GCA_009936505.3 Holothuria glaberrima
TGACTATATATCATCAGTCAGTTGCATGCTTGCAGATATTACTTCCCTATTAGTCTCACACTCTACAAAAATTAGGGGGTTCTTGTGTGGTCAAAGCAGGGATGTGACTACTCTGGCCAAAGCATGTCTGCCATAAGCTTAAATTACTTCACTAGGCTTACATCTCAGCTAACAACAATTTGCCATACAGGCAAGGAATCACAAAGCCGTCTGGCTTTCTGGTTCCAATAATATTGTTCTTATTAAGTCAGTGATTTTATCCTCCCAAGTAGTTCATAGATTGTTGAGGCCTGGGCACTGCTTCATGTAGTTTATAATGAAAAGCAAAATTTCAACAGAAAATAAAAAACAAGGCCATTTTCAATTTTGAAGACTAGTTTGGTGTCCCTTGAAAAGTTTACGTAGTAAAACGTGACAGTTGGATCAAACTTATTTGCCACTGAGTTCCTATTTTGAAATATCTTGTGAAATTACACTTTTTAATATGGAATTTTACATGCACTTTCTAAAATATTGCTGACTGTTTTAAAATTTAAAAATATCAGGAAATATATTTTGGGATCCCCCTATCTTGTTTACACTTGAAACATGTATTTTTGTACAACAAAATTGAGATACACCCAAGAACTGAGAAATGAATGAATTTTGTTAGCTTCATCTTATTCAAATTATCTGAATAATGCACTTAGATGCTTTGAAACAAACCTGTTTATGGTTTTAATGTGATAAATGTATTTTGGTGCCCCATTTACACGTGAAACACACATTTTTCCCACAATAAGGCCATTATGATAATATAAATAAGTCCTGCACCCATGACTGTATCTTATTCATCATCAGTTTCAAAGACAAAATAGTATAAGACATATCAAAATCTTGGGTAACAGGAAAATCATAATTCATGGATTTAGGGCCAAAAGTGTCATGTTACAACTTGACCCCCAATTAAATGGAACCACCCATATAGCAAACAAATATCGCATAGCCTAACTGCGAGCAGTGTCGATGTCAGGATTCCGAAGTGGGAGTGCACGGAGAGAGGGACGCTTCGCCAGAGGGGCATACCAGCATGGAGGAGTGAGCGGTAATAAAGGCTTCCTGGTAATGCGAAGCCGTCCCCAAATAAGGGTCCAGAGGCCCACCTGGGGCTCCTCCCCTGTGGAATTTGCGGCAAGCCCCCTGAGGTTTTGGGGTATTAAAAAAGCGTGACCCACACAATGAAGCATGCAACTATCTCCAAGAATAACAAAAAGGCCAACCCTCACATTACAGCATCGAATCAAAGGTGCATCTATGGCAGCTTATCCGGGCCCTTACCAGGTAAAGTTGGAAAAAGAAACCCTTGTACGTGATAATGTGGGTTGTGTGTGCCTTAAAATTATAATTTTACCCACCCACCCAAAGAATCCTATTTTAATGAGGGTGTAGTAAATTAATAGAGTGGTCTAGACAAGTGAGATAATAAAAAAGTGACCCACTGATTTTTTCAGCAAGATCTGTGATCTTTCTAAAGTTGGAAGTGAAAAGGGAATAACTTAACTAGTATTCCAGATAATTGAGCTGGTCAAACAACTGCAGTGGTCAAACTGCTATATAAATGAGGAGGTATGTAGTAATGTTTTGAACAAATAATTTTAGAATATTCAACAATGTACGGGACTATTTCCATTTGAAGGCTTCAGCACTTACCAAAAAAAATTCATTCGAGCTTGTGAAAAATTAACATACAGGGCCTTTTCTGCCCGAAAATAACATTTCTGCCCAAATAGGAAGGAGTTTGTTGCAGGCCTCAGCCTCTCATCGCACGCCCGTTAATTCAATCAGATTCAGTGAAATCACCCCATTATAATATGCGAGAGTTGGAAACTAAATTAATTCTTATGAGACACCCCATTCCCTCATGTCGACGTTCTTGCGCATTCTCTTGGCACTTTGAATTTAACCCCCCCCCCCCCCGCTCACGCTTATGCCGGGCCCTCACAATATAGAAAGTCTACTGACGCACTGACTGATGCATCCTATATAACGTCCTTGCGGTAATTAACCAAAGCCCACAGCTTCGATTGCATGGATTGCTTCTGCTGTCACGTACTTTTTCGCCTTCTTATGCGGCTCGGTACACCTTCTCGTGCACACGCGTTCAGCTTGAACGTATTGGCAAAGCGAACAGCTACGCAGGCGAAAGAGGGGACGTGTTGTTTTCCGCCTGCTTATGTGGCTCGAGATACGTTCTCATGCGCAAAAGTTCAAATTAACGTATTGGTACAGCGAACATCTGCGCACGCGAAAGAAACAAATTTTCAAAATCTATCCGTTATCAATGAAGCATACACGTTCAACGTGGACATATCGGCATAGGAACAGGTACACATACGAAACGCATGCTGCTGACCTGTACTTCAATAGCCTGTGACTTCACTGCCTTGCAGTTCACTACGCAGTGCTCGAATGATTCACCGACTGCTACACAGTCGTTAGTGCGTAAGTCCACATAAAGACTATAGAGTTAAATTCCAACCATCTCACTAAAAATGCTTAATAGATTGTGTATTTAAATATTGATCGAATGGTTAATAATTGTAATGATCGTAAAATAATTTTACAACAAGTTTTCAATACTTTCAAACATCGATCATCCAAAAAGTGTGTTTTTCTAGTTATCATTGCAATCCGCACAGTACTGTTGGTGCAACGGGTAAGGTTCTTCCACTTAGGTTAGAGAATTTCCCCTTATATTTTTTTTTTTTATTTTTGAACAGAAACGTGATTGGGGATATTTTCGTCCTATTACCATAATTATTTGCTTGTCAGAATACATTCATTTCTAGTAAAAATCTATCATATTACAGAAAATTGTGACTATTTCAACAAGTTAAGATGATCAAGGTGTGGAAATGCTGTGCATACTGTTCCGTGTGGGAAGAAACGATAAATGTGAACATGCTATGCCATCGAACGGAGAACGTAGCTAATTTTCGGCTTCAAATTACATCTATTTGAGAAAGTGTGCTAGGGCAAGAATATTATGTGCATGTGTACCGTGTGAAAGATAGTTGATGGACGAAGTCTGGTGCAAAAATATTGCTATTTGAGAGGTCCCCGGACACTGGATATCATGCACAAGGGTTGTGTTTGAGTGCAACGGAATCATACAGCACTGTTCAAACTTCAAAGAATTGTCCCATTCAGGCTTTACACAGTTACAGGTGCTCGGTACTAGTAACATTTGTATCAAACTTTCAACCATCATTTAGTATAATAACCTACAAGTGTACTTTTTTCGAAGTCACCTCGACTCTCTGGCAAACTTGAGCCAAGTGGCGAAACCAAAAGATTAAGCTGTGATTTCTTCAAGGGGCTTCGATACGTGCTTGCCTGCAAGTACAGAAATGTCTAGTTAGTTTTTGCCGTGTCAATGTGAAAAGTTATACAGGATTGCCGTTAACGTTAAGTTGCCGCTGCCGCAACGTTTGCGTTTGCCGTTACCGTTGCATACAAGTGTGAACGTAGCTTTATGCACATGACTTCACAGAACAGAAAGTGCACACCCAAATAGCGGCAAGCGCGTTTCATTGCAACTTAAACCAACAAATGCACACGGCTGGTTAGTTTGACGGTGGGAAACGTGCAGTCTTCTAAGCACCCGTGCGAAGTCTACTACCTGCATGCGTGCCATGTATTTCAATTTTGCCTCCAAAATGACGACGTGTGACGTTATTGGGCGTTCAAAGTCTACGTCGTGTGCTACTGTGCTTCATTTTCACCCTCCAAAATGACGTCGTGTGACATAAGAAGTGAAGGTTCTTAAACATTCTCGCATTCATTTAAAGCACGTATATCGACCACACTGAACTATTCAAGCTGCTCCCACAGGTTAGACCCTTTAAGTTAAGTACTGAACTAGGCTCCACATATGTGAAGCATTACAGCAGCGTTTCCCAACCTTTTCCAGCCCATCGCTCACTTTCATCATATGGGGTTTAGCACCCCCGTTTCATCTCCCTTCCAGTTCTACCATAAATGAAAGTAAAAGCGTTGAAGCACATGTTGAAGTAAAAGGTACTCATACAGCCTTTGCAGGTGTGGACCGGGCCCAGGGTAGTAAAACAATACCGGTACCGGTTCTTCCTTCTCGTTGATGGCAAATCCGAAACCCGCCATTAACAAACTTGGTGAGACCTTCATCGATGTCAAGGGTGGAGAAGCGTTCTTTCCAAAAGAAGATTTTGTTGTTTCCAGTTGCGAAGCGTTACCCCGTGGCAAGGAGTCCAGAAGCCCTCCTTAGAAGTCCCGATGGGGCAATTTCCCATGCAGTTGGAGACAAGGAAGAAAACACGAGAAGTAATGAAGCGTTTTAAATCACCCTTTGAACATTTACATATGAGTAGTAGCAAATGGAAGGTACATTTGATTCTGTAGATCTGTCTTGCGGGTGGGAAGAAGGATGATAGTAGCTGCATAGGGCTTTGGAAGGTTATGCTGCTCAAAGTTTCCTACACCGGGAATTATTACAGATAACCCAGAATAATTTTCAACATTTGTCGATTATGTCAGTATGTGAATATATGAACTGCAAGGCAAGAATGACATTTGAGATTTTAGTGGCACGGCAATTTTTATCTATGGACCCCACATCTCCTACCCCTCTTGCCTCACAGCCACTGGTTACGGTATGGGGTCCTCACAAGGAAAAGTTAGATATTCAACACTGTTTCATGCAAGTTCGTGGCAGCTAGCCGATGGGATAAGTCACAACTTTGTAGTGAACATAAAGAGAAAATGTTACACCTGCTCCCCCTTTGTTAACTCTTTGACTATTTTAGTGCATACTTATTTGAAAGCTCAGCTATAGGAAAATACTTGGTATCTTTTTAGCTCCGTGTAATTTAGTATGATCTATTTTTTTTTTCACAAATAGCCCCACTGCGGCCCCCTTGGCTCTTATCTCCCCTTTAGTTGCGGAGGTGATACCGCCCCGCTGGGAGCCACCGAACTGTGGGTACGCGAGTAGGAGTAAGAAACCCACTGACTGATACTTCTAATCTAGCCATTTTTTGCTAAATGAAGTGAACCTGGTACAGTTCCTTTATCAAACTTTGTGATATTATGTCATCATTATAACTCGTTAAATTACGAAAAGTAACAGGAACAGGGAAGTATTTAAGTAGCTGAGAATCATCAAACGTGAAAACATCTTGAAAAGCAATCTGATTAATATTATTTCCAGAATTTGGGATGAGGGTTATTAACTTACTAGTAATAAAATCCCTGTTTTTTCCTGCTTTGGAAATGGATGAAATAGCAAAATTATTATTTCAGATTCGGATAATCTCTGATTACAATTTTTGCACACCAGTTCAAGTCGTTTCCTGCAAGCTATTACATACGATTAATTTGACAGCCATAAATCCACTTTGCCTACTGTAGTAAGTTAGTTTGAAAGGGCAGACTTCCTCATTCCAAAGGTTTAAAAGAGCAAAGCCAACATTTAAACACCTCCCCTTATTTAAATTTCTCCGACCCACAAAATGCTTTCTTCATCTCAAGTACTCAGCCGAGCTATTGTCATATCATGCCTGGCTGCGAAACAATTGCTAATTTTAGACCATGTGCATGAAACAATGTTGTAGTCCAAACCTCAATAGCAGAGACCGAGACTACCCCTTCTGAGACCAAGACCCCGCGTCATTGACCGGAAACTTTCAATGGAAGTTCTTATCGATTTCTAACACAATTAGTTGTACCTTAGCTCCTTGTTCTGCAACACATACTAATTTAGAAGTGCAGCTAGAGGAAAATACTTGATATTTTTATGTCTAGAGTAAATTTAGCATTTTATTTTCTCAAACGCCCCATGCCGCCCCTTGGTTTTTCGCCCCTCGAGTTGCAAAAACCATTGCAGGAACGATACCACCTCGTTGGAGTTGGAGAACCACTGCATTAGAGTTTCCCGGGGCATCCCTTTTTTGTCCTGATGAAGTCTCCGAAAACATTCCTTTGTTGTTTCTTTTGAGCACGGATATATGGAATGGAATACTTTTTTCTAGGGTTGAAAAGTTTTAGCTTGAGAAACACCGATATTGTGCGAAAAAGTTTCAGAAATTTTTAAGAAACTGTCATGAAATGGGCTTTGTAAGATCTCCGGGGAGTAACAATATCATGAGAGTAAAAGTGGGTTTCTTTGCCCATTAATTTTACTAACATTTCTGTCACAACTTCATGTTTATTTTTGGAAATGTAAGTCAGAGCTCCGCACCCTTTTTATAACTCGAGGCCCACTTTTGGTTTTTACAATAAGCACTTTACAATGTGGATTAAAAATAAACTCAGTGTCATACGTGACTCTGCTACAACTTAACCCCACGTTACAAGTTTCAACAAAAACTAAGTGATGTCTGATATGTACTAAAACTTCATCAGTGTGGGATAAGATTAACCACATTGTAAATAATTAAAGAGATATAAGACAATATATTTTATTTAAGAAACGTTGGAATAGACCTTATGCATATGGCGTCACAGAACAGAAAGTACTCCCTCTATAGAGGCAAACGCGTATCATTGCAACTTTCACCCGCAAATGCAGACAGCTCTTTGTGGACTGGAGTTAACGCGCGTAATTCTACTATGCTTACGTGTGAAGTCTACGTCATGCGTGCAGCGTACTTTCTTATTTGTCCTCAAAATTGAGTCGCGCGACATCAGTGCATAAGTTCTATATGCTTTTTAGCGTCCAGCAAAGCTGATAATGCTTGCTTTTTACATAATTTTTGTTTTATCCAATGTGACAAAATTTGCCATGATAATGATACATTCTTCTTCTTCTTCTTCTTTTAGCCTTAGCCTCTCCTAGTTCCGCAGAACTTTATGGGCGGGCGTTTACATGATAAGAATACATTCTTCTTTGTGACATCACATCATTACAATAATATCGCCACGATGGTACAGTATTAACGTACTTGACACTTAGTCGTCTACTTACGTATAAAGGCAACCATGATATGGTGTAAATAACGGACACGATAATGAACAAACATGCCAGCTGTATGTCATGTTTCTTTTGATTCCCTGGGTTCTCCACGGAAATTTTGACACACTCATCTCGGGAAGTGCCCTCAGTTTGTATTGTCCTTTGTTCACCGGTCATTGCCTCGTTATTCTGTTGTGCACTGTCACTTTGACTTAAGGATGTCACTATCTTGGGCACGTTCCGCAACGCGCGGACAGGCGCGTTTGTCCCGTTCAGTTTTAGGATGAAGTAAACGACGATAAAATTACAAAAGAAGATCGGTATAACAATTAAAAAGCCGATGATAAAAAACAGTATGGTATGGACCAGAATGAAATCGACGTCGTAAGCTAGATCTCCCTGGGAAACACAGACAATCACTCCGTCATTGTCATACCTGTATGAACTCAGTCCGAGGAGGGGGAGTATGGAAAATGTAAATGCAATACCCACTGCGAACCCAATGGTCACCTTTGCTCCGAACAAAGTCACATATTTTAGATAGGTAAAGGGCGCAACAAGCGCTATGCATCTTTCCATACACCTCG
The DNA here is from genome assembly GCA_009936505.3 of Holothuria glaberrima. Classification (NCBI taxonomy): domain Eukaryota; kingdom Metazoa; phylum Echinodermata; class Holothuroidea; order Aspidochirotida; family Holothuriidae; genus Holothuria; species Holothuria glaberrima. The sequence goes on from WURT03049115.1 coordinate 7,558, forward strand.
CTACGTTTGCAAGGCCCGACGCTGTTGAAAAGAACAAACTCGTTGAAACACCAACTTCGCAACGAAACACAAGGCTTCACTCCTTAATACGTGATGCAAAGCCTCGAAGAAGAAAGAATATCACAGCACAAAAATCAATAATTCGCAGAGCAGTAAACAAAAAATGCGGAACTTGTCTTTGATTGTTTTCCCTCCAGAGTTTTCGTGCCTTTCGAGTAGACAGAGCGGCCAATATGTGAAAGACTAAACCGAAAAATAGTTCTAATATAACAGCAATGGTCATGTACTTTGGCCTTGCCTTTCTTGTGGATATGGATGTCTGTAAAACTAGTCACGTTTAATTCTGTATTTACGGTGACATTCATTTTCAGGTCAAATGTAATAAAATGTTCAAAATTTTAGTATCTTGCAATATCCACTAACTTGCCAATAGCGCTATATCCTTTACTCCGCTTGCACAATTGATTGTAATGGTTTCAGGTAATTATGATTCAAAATTTCAAACGCTCAATATAATTTAGTAATCTTTTTCTCAGCAGTTTTTTTTCTTAATTCGCGAAATCGTTTTTATTCCTGTCCTTTAATTTCTACTTCGGGAAAAAATGTGCTGTTAAAATGTAATAAAATTCCTCATCAAAGGTTAACAAACCGCACATCTTAAAATTCAACTTTTTCTTTGATGGAGACTGTCAGAGAAAGTCTTCATCTGATGAGAAAGCTGTTTCCCAGGCTACAAATCTTTTGTCTTGTTACCAGAGAATGGCACACAACGAAAAGTCTTCCTTTCTGTCCTTCATCTGTTTCATTCGGATGAATGTACGAAAATGTCAGTTAGATAGCTTAGATCTATCCCTTGCAATTACTTCAAGCCGTTTCCATTGACTACATTCATCACACTGCACTATTAAAAGCCTTTTTGTTGAGATTTGTGAAACGCAGCTTCGTAAAGAGGTATCCACTCACAACAGGAAATAGCAATAATGTCTTACGTGATTGCCGTTATGGGCATTCCCATGGGACTAATTTGTGGGAAATAAGTGATTTGAGGTTTTACACAATGAAAGTACTTCTCTCCTTTTTAGGATTGAGAACAACTGGCGATTGACTGATTAATTTGTTTCTTCAAAGTGGAAACATAGCTCTAACGCAAGTATTTCCTGATGAAAAATAACAGTTTTAATCCCCAAAATTGCACAGTATTTATGTCGTGATGCTGTAAAGCATCTTAAATGGCGGCCCGCGAAGCTATCCAGTCCGATCCGCTGACAAATTGAGGTCTAAAATAAAATGTGAGGTTTCTTTTTAAGATATATTTTGATACGGACAGAAGAATCATTTTTATTACTTTAAATGAAGTAAAACACAAACAAAATGTGTTGAAATCGTTACTTTTCGGGAAGCACGCACCTGTAATTGCCAGTTATTTCGTTAGTACTTCATAAAGGACAGCTTCGGTTGTGTGATTGTTCGAAACCAGTAACGTGCCCGGGGGTAACCCCACCCATCTTGGAAAAATTGACAATTAGAAAATAGGAGACTAAGAGTGGATCTGAATGGATGAAGCTGTAGACTGCATTCCTTCGAACAGTTACTGTACTTAACCAAAAAAGAAATTGACGAATACTGAGGCTAAGGGGAAATCAAAGTAGAAGGGAGAACTAGTGTTAAGGTTACCTGCACGTCTTTCCGAATGTTTGTTTTTTTCATAATCCTACCCAAAATCGTCCCAAACTACCCACAATTTTCGCTCGCTCCGCAGTTTTTCCATTAAAGTTCAATCTAGAAAGTTAAAATAAGTCGACTCACTTATCCACACACCCACTGCATAGTCAAAACAATGTGCGGTTTTCCGACAAGATACATCTTACAAGGCTTGATAAAAGCCATTTCTAACGATCTGGGAGGTATATCAGTTACTACAATCTTGACACGTTAAGTGCCAACCGATTGTGACACTCAGAGTGTCCGTCGTTCCCACCTAAATATTCTTTTCAAGGTGAATGTCCACAACCCAATCTGGTATGAGTTTATTATCTACTCTGCATAGCCCAGGATTTTCGTTATGGCAGAAAATAATGGCCAGATTGTGATACATGTGAACATATGTTTAGTGTGTCTCATATTAAATTAACGGTACGTACATGTTTCATGCATGCAATGTTTCGCTAATATATTTGATTGGGGTTCCACGGGAGCGTTGCCCTGCACCCCACCAAGGGCCTTTTGGAGGGCTTCTAGACACCATGCTGTTTAGTGGGAGGCCTCTTGCGTCGTCTAGTCATTTAAAAATGGGAATTTCCCTCTCGGACAAGCTTACTTGCCTGTTTGTGGCCCGCGAAATTTTCATGATGAAAATTGTGGCCCGCCAACAAAAATAATTAAGAACCCCTGTTGTAAAGGGTAGAGTTGATCAAGCTGATCTTTAATGCATAATGCTGTATTCATGCGTGGGCATTTCCGCCGTTGTTAAATTTGTGCAGTTGTAAACAATTAAGGTTCAAGTGTACGGGATACGTTGAGCCAAGTTTGCCTGATGAAACCTTTATTGTCTGAATAAATTGCCCAACTTTTTCCAAAAAATATACCCAGTAATAGATTTTGCCCAATCTCCGGGGTAGGGGAAGCAGCCCTCCCACCCCATGGCTCGTATCACGTTTATTGTGATACTTTAAATGATATATTTGAAATTTCCCATAACCTTCCGTACTGCAACATTACATGAAGACCTAACGTTTATGTGGGGCTTTAAGGTCTGCTATTATTTAACGAATGTTTTTATGAAACAGTAAAAATTTATACAAAACTGTCACCAATAGACCTTATGCATACGACGTTACAGAGCAGAAAGTGCTCCCTCGTTTGGGGGCAAGTGCGTATCATTGCAAGTTACACCAACAAATCCCGAAACTGGTTTGTCAACCAATTGGATACGCGAGAAAGCAGGTAAGTCTACTATAGTCAGGTGGCTTAGCAACAATTTTCAGGAATAGCGTAACCGGCTGGACAAAAGTACCAAATTTGGCATGGAGTTTCTTTTCGACCTATCTATTGATTTTATCCGTGGAACCTAGTTGATCGGCCGCGATTTTCCAAGATGGCGGTCAAAATCCAAGATGGCCGCCAGGAAAAGGAAATGTCATATATTTGACTGTAAAAATCGGAGATGAACAAATGAAGGGTCAATTCAAGTGTTTCCGGGGTCACTGAAACAGATGCTGATCATGGCATGTTGCTCGGGTAACCCACTTTCAAGATGGCGGCCAGAATCCATGATTGCCGCCTGGAAAAAAAGGGTAATTTCATATGAAGCCATCGGCCAGAGGCAATTCACGGGCACCCACCCCCTTCCCCTCACAACTCTCCGGACCCAATACTTTTTGGAAACTTTAGGGTCCCCTAAACACGAAATCAAGTGGTAACAGTAAAATATTGGGTCTCACTCATTCAAAATGGCCACCAAACACAAAATGGCGGTAAAAATTATGAATATTTTGTATTAAATAATGATAAAGAAAGTATTCTTAAAAATAGTTTTGATGCATCAACTCTTCAAATTTTGTCATACATATTATGACAATAATTCCAAAATTAATTTTTGGGACTGTATTGGCGAGATTCAGGTTAACCAAGATAGCAGAAACAACAAAGTGGCCGCCAATATAACGATCACAATGTATAAAAATAATAAGAGAAATAATCATTAAAAATACTTTTGACACAGTTGCTCTTAACATTTGGCCATATTTCATGATAAATAATCCCAAATGATGTTTTAAAGTACTTCTTTTGGATTCAGGTCAAGCAATATGGCGGAAAAAGCAAAATTGCCGCCAATGCAACAATCATGTTAAGATATTTTAATAATAGGATGGGCCCACTGACCGGCTCTCTGACCAAGAAACTTTAACCCTGAACAATAGTCTGTGTGGTATACCTTGCAAGCCAAGTAGTTTTACTTATTGATAAGGGTTATGTTCAATAGTACCTTGGAAACTTGTTTGCTCAAGAGATGAAAGTAAAGATAACAAATCTGGGGAAAGGTAGAAAATGCTGCAGAGGTGCAACTTTTGGGGTTTATAACTCATGTAAGCCAACCTTAAACTGAAGTAAACAGACACCTACTAATCCTATTCACTTCAGGCTATGCAGCCTATTCATCTCCCTTCAGTTGTCTATTCACCTCAGTTTTAGGTTGCTTTTTACATGAAGTTACTCCCAACTTTTGGCTTAAGGGTCCTCTAGCGACATGTTCAGATTTTTGACATTTCTTACAGAAGAGATAAATGAGTGGTTTTCGTCCTTGGAAAGTGGTGGCTAAAGCATACTTCCACCTCCACAAATTTCGCTGGCGGGCTGGCGCCCCAGTCCCCCGCTTACTACGCCCTTGTGAGCAAGATTACATAAATACAAGTTCAATAACAGGATAACGTGTTCTACAAAGCTCATGGAAGTATTTCTCGTACCGTACATGCATTACTTCTAATGTTTTTACAAGGTACACAAACTTCGTTACAACGTAATATGTTCATCGCATAGCCTTGTTTTCAGTAAGTTGCTATACTTTTCAAGCGAATTCCCATCAATGACGCACCAAGATTACTAATTAGAGTGCCACCTTTATTACTTGTATGTCCTTTTGCTGTTTTATATTAGAACAAAATATAAAATGCTAGCAAGGCTCTTCTTTAGTGACTACTGATACGGCGGTCAGCTATTTTGTAAAGATATTCGCAAGGGACGATATAAAATCGAGCCGGACAAAAAAAAACCAAATTGACTAGTAAATAACTCTATTTATTGACAATAGCTCAAGATCTAGTGAAAGTTTCATTTCCGTCAAAAGTAATGGAGTTATTGTTTTGATTTTGGGTTACATTTCTCTTGGATTTTCGTTTCGTTCAAGTCTTTTCTTAATTTTAATACATACATATTTTACATCTCAAAGTCTATTCAAAGACTGATGGCGTGCACCTAAAAAGATGCTGTTTGACTGTGCTTGCTAGAAACGTTTACTTTAAAAGGGCAAATGAGATATGGTATTGTTGAAAGGCAGCATGGAAGTGTTTCATTTTACGCAGTAAGCTTAAGGTACGTTGTTGTGCATATATTTTGTGATACTATATTTACTGTTATCCATATAACCTAGTGCGTTACTACAGTACTAAGTTAATTTAATCGTACTATATACAATGTTATAGAGCAATGTATTGCCAAAGGAATCCACTCAGGTAAATTAGCCAAACATAACTGAAGACGGAGTTGAAGAAATTGGCTCAAATTACATATGAGGGCCAGTAACTATTTCTGAATTCATCAAGGGGGCAAGAACGGCGATAAGTAATCATGCATAGGCTGTGGCCCAATTTTTGTGGCTTTTTGGTTTTTGTTTCTTTTTTGTCCCCGAAAATCTCCAGTTTCTGAACGTCCTGCTTTAAGAAAGTGACAAAGGTGGATTTCAGCTCTCAAATTCTGTTAGTTTATTCCTGCAGTCTTCCTAACCATGAGATAAAGCCACCTTTTTGATTTGGAAACCTAACCTTGGCTTAAAAGTACATGGTAAAGTTGTATACAGACCCCTTGTTACTGCAAACTGCAACTCTCCTATACTGTGCCTCATTTGCAGAGACTTGTGTACTACATGTTCTTTTGTTTTCAGTCACCTCAAGCCCACAATTTCATTCTTTCACAAGTTTACTTAAGATTAATAGAAATGATTTAATTCATCAATCCCTTCTGAGACACAAAAATCATATTAAAGTATTTCTTGTCAAAATGTAAGGCATATTTTATCTCTTTGGGCTGCTCGGTCATATCTCTGATTGCAAATTTTGGTAGTGTTTTAACAGGCCTGCTTATAGTTCAGAACTTTGATGCCATTGGAATCAATGACACTGGACTTGCATTTAAGTTTAAGTTAATTCCTATACATTCAAGAAGTTGTGGGTCTTTTCGAAAAGTTCTTATTACCTGCAGCTACTCCACAGGGGCCACAAAATTCTACACAAAGCTATCAACCTGAAACAGAACATCATAAAAGTCAGCTTTTCACTTTACACTTAAAACATATCATCAAATTAGTTTTGAAGCCCAAATGAAGGGAAATTTGTTGACCAATCATCACTTAAGAACAGCCAAAAGGTACAACTGGCGTTCAGTTAATACTGAGGGACTCAAACCACTTATTTAGGGAAGAATTACATGTACTTCTGTTTATTCTGTTCTACTATTTCTGGCCTACCAAACTCTCTTTGGCACTTACTACAGCCAAAGTATGGTTCCAGTGCATCCAAATGTGCACCCTATAATGTAAAATATTCCAAAAACATGATCTCAGTTGCACCACTGAGTCCCTTCAAGTTGAATAGTATTCTGATGAAATAAAAACTGTATGATACTGTTACATTGCAATTTCTACCGTCCCCCCCCCCCCATTCTCCTTCACTTTTAGTGTACACTTTGTATACTGCTACAGTGCTACAGTCTGGGCTGGCATCATTACTGGCCACAAAAGTGACAAAACCCTTCAAGTACAACTAGTTATGTGTTAGAATGTGTTTACTTCTTTTTTAAATGCTCTTCCTTAAAAGAACCATTCCATTTTATGTCCTAATTTTGCAAACAGCATCATTAAGAGGGGAGTTTTCATGCTTTAAAATACTGTCAGAAATCACCTGGCTTTCTGCATGATTGCAGCCTAACTTGGGTACAAACTATTGTCTATTGAAAAATGGCCAATGAACAAGCCTTTGAACATTTAACATTAGATCTGATTCCAGCAACTTAAGAAGAAAAATGAGGTACTGACAAATAAATGGTACGTACAATTCAGTCATGGCCTGCATTCTTCGTTCTAAAGATAGCCATACATGTTTAGTAAGAGCACAAATGCAGCAACATGTTCGTACACACAATACATGTTACCAGTGAATTAATTCGCAGATTAGGCCCCTGTAATCTCTTAACGAGAGAGACGTAAGGCCCACAAAGTCATCAGATGTTTCAATATAACTTACTCGAGCTGAAAGCAACAAAGAATATTCACTAAGCTTACTACTTCACGTACTTCAATTCCCCTCCTACCAGATACACATCTCAAATTGAACACATCACTTCAGTAACATGGTCTAAACTGTCCCCAAAAGGTTTTCTAGGGTGTTAAATTCGTAGGGTAACCTCCGCCGGGATTCCCCTCGTATTAGTGGTCCGCTACCTTTACTTTGAAAAATGTTTTATGAAAAAAAAAATTTTCTCAGATTGATCACATACTGCTTTTGAATGTGATTTGTATACCAATGGTTATACCGGTCTTAATGTTACCTCTTTCAAAGTTGAATCTGTCAGCAATCTCTGTATTGATATGCCTGCCGACACAAATATTGCACACTAATCCAGTACATCAACTATACAAATACCTTGTGAAAATTATGTCCTGACAAAGCCACACAGGAAGTTGTTATAATCTGCAGCGGGGCCATTTTTCCTGCTGCTCCAGTAAGAACTTCGGATTGTTAGACACATACGTAGGGGATCTTGCGACCCAGTAAGAAAATGCTGACACCATCCCCGCATTTATTGGTGATGAAAGTGGTTAAAATCAAGTTCCGATTTTATTGCAAGCGGCTTCAACAACTCTGAAAATAGCATCCAGAGCTGTTTTTTTTTCAATAATTTTGAGGGAGAAGCCCCCTGACTTCGCCATAGGTACACACTCATTGCCCTCTTGTGACGTTTCCGCCCTGACGAATGGGCCCCTTTCCACTTATCTTAACTGTTAACCCTGGATCCATGGATTACGATTAAATTAAATGAATAGGAGATTGATATTCCAGCTCTCTTTTACATGCCACTTGCAATCTCAGGGAAGTTCAATTTTAAGAAACAATTTAGTGCATTATACGAACTATGTGTTAAAGGCCCTTCTGTTAGAAAATGTCCCGCTAGGAACTGGCGTACGAGGAGGGGGTTGGGCTGACTATTTGCTGTTTTGGGGCAAATTATAAATGCTATTTTCAGGCATTTAAGTTTAAGGGTAAAAGTTATGTATACCCCCACCCCCTAGTTTTAGTTTTAAGCGCTTATGTCACTAGAAATGTGTTTTGAAACTCCCTACACACATCACCACAAAAACAACCAAAATCTATTAACCTCTAGCAAAAAAATTCAGTACGAGAGTCAAATATCTAATCTAGCATATATTCCCTTGGTTGTAACTAGGAAATTTCAAAAATATGTGGCATCCCCCTTTACGCAAATTGAAGATGCTCTTTTTGTAGAGCTTAAATGAGTTTACCCCTATCGCTTTCTGCTATGATTTACTTTTCTCTCTTCTTTTTCTTTCTCTTTTTCATTTTCTTTTTCGTTTTCTTTATTTTTCTTTCTTGCTTTCTCTTTCTTTATATTTTTTCCCTCAATCATCAATGCATCCCAACTCTCTTGCCTTTGTTGACCGTGTGGTTTTAAAACCGATACCCTAACACACTCAACGGAGTCCCACAAATTTCGTACTTCTTTTAAAAACAAACATAGGGCATAAAAAGAAAGTTTAATCCACATAGCAGGAAGGCTTCCACCAGTTGACGACGACTGGAATCAATACAACCATGGAGCTATTCCGCAATAACTACATCATACTCCTAAAGCTCTCTGAACGAGAAAACCGAAGTTGAAAGTAGCCATCATGGGTTTAGCTAGTGTAAAATTTTCTCCACTGGTAATTTTGTCAACACAAACTAATATCACCTCTAGTAAGCCATACGCTTATTGGTAACAGAAACAAGGAATGCGCTTGTTTTTTTTTGTTCGTTTGTTTGTTTGTTTTTTGGTTGTTTTTTCGTGCAAAATTCTCCTTTCCCAGAGCCGTGCACACTGCAGGCGCCCTGAAATGATAATTTGTTTTTCTTCTAGTTTCGATATTCCAAGTCGAAAATGCACAATAATCAAAGTCATTTCATTCATAAAATCTGACTTTCTGTGTACATAATTCAAAGAACAACTGACTTCTTCGCTTACAAAAATTCACAGAGGCTCATATTTAGATAAATAGCAGTTTTCGTGACTCGCAAGAAAATATAAATAATCAGAGTGCTTCCTGAAAATATGCCTAATGACCGCAAATGGCTGTTCGAACTAAATAGGTTTGAGTTTGTCCGAATTAAGTTGGTTAGTTCATTTACAGATAATTCATGCTAAACTCTCAAATGTGGAAGTTCTTACTTTCTAATTTCTTCCATAATTACTTCTTACTACAAATATGTTGACTCATATAAATAGATTTCTTTGTACAAACGATTAGAAGATTTTTACCGTAATATCCTGACCGCAATTGGGTTTAGTTGGGCATTTCGACTTTGAAATCTTTACGGTACCGAGAATTGCTTTCAATAATATCACTATTAAATCATTCACCTCGGGTTAAGAGTATCCAAAACCAGTTCAACACAAACTATCAGCAGCTGTACTCCCTCATGAGAGACTGCATAGAGTAATCACACAAATCAATCAGGATAATTACTTTGCATATGGGAGTACTTTGGTAAAACCGTTTTGATGCATACTACCAAAGAAAGATTGGAGGTAACTGAGTGAAACATTCTTTTTACAGACATTTGTTGTCACCACAAGCGTAGGTGTTAAGGGGGCTTGGGGCCTCAGCCCCAGTAGTCGCGTGCACTATTGCACATTCATATTAGCTTCAACCGACCATGGGTTCCAACCATGAGGACTGTGGGACTTCCCCCCCTATAGGATTTAGGGTCATATATGTACGAGGGGCTGGGGGAAGCAGTCCGCTCCATTTGGGCTGGATAGGTGTTTCAGGCAAAATACCATTTAGGGGCAATCATGTGACAAACAGAAGTGCTCAGCTTTCCAATTAACAGTAGTCCAGGATATACCTTTATGTTGAGAGTTACGGCACGTTCGGTTAAGGGTTATGTAAACCAAAATAATATCAAAAGTCAGTAAATACCGGAACATAATTTCGCAACAAATTGGACACCTATAAATGTTTGTTAGTGTATAAATACAAAAAAGTCACAACTACATACCGGATTTTTTTAATTGGATTCAAAATTGATATTTAGACCCGTATTTCTTACAATTTTTCTCAGGTAACTTTCCGTGGTCTTTGGAGAGACATTTTGAAATGATAATTGAAACGTCTTAACGATATATAAAATACTTTGTGACCATACGGTTACGTTTCAACCACACCTTAATCTAAGAAAATTGTTAGCAATAAGCTAATTTCTTTGCCTGGAATATATTCCCTTTCCAATAGAGAACATTGTAAGAAATGTCTGTAAAATGTTGTAAAATAAAAAATGATAAAATACAAAGAGGTTACACAAAGTGCTGTCAATTTGTGAAACAAAAAAAAAATCAACCATTTGGATGGACACCTAACGTAGTTAGAAAAAAAGAGCAAAAACCAATGTTCCTTTGTATTTTATGTATTTTGAAACCACTTAGTGCAGATGCCTATCGTCGACCGACTCATCTCCGTCTTTTTGCATTTTCAGCAGAAGGTATTTTACGCATTCATTGCTGATGGAAATGCTGAAAATGTCGTTATCCTAGTTGTTAATGTAAGACCATCACAACCCGAGAAATTAAATGGGCTTGTTCTTAGCGAAAATTCTACAGCTTCTCGGGAAAGCACACCGGATGTTGTCGTTAGCGTAACCTAGTGTATAGCTTTGCTCTCTCAGTGGGGTTGCCTCGGGAAAAAGGTACGCCCCCCGCGATTGAATGCGAAGTGCGCTGAAAACTTGATAACTTTTAAAGAATATGAACAAACAATAGCTATCACTCTGTAGTACCAGGGAGTTGCCACTAGGCAATGATGATATTCAAATTCGAATTGTCAGCTCCTGAAAGGTGGCGCTGTATATGAATGATATTTGTACTAAACTTGCTAATTTTCAGTGGGATGCTACTTGAAATTATAGTTTTCGCGACACTAAGTGGCTTTTTTGGAAAAGAATAGCTAACAACAAGCCTTCACTGAATTACTTTGTAAGAGGTCTCTCAAAGTTTTAGGCTTAGTACCGTTGCAAAATGTTTCCACACTGAATAGCTTGCTAAACGATTTTTCCTAGAAAATGTATTTAAATTCTTATGATTCTCTTAAGCGTCCCTTCTTAATTTTCCTTTTCAAAGTTGGACCATTCCAAGATAATTCACCAGTAAAACAGTGTGATAGGTGGGGTGACAGTGTTATCCTTTTTCTTTCATTTTACCCCATATCAATCATCACTCGAATGTTTGATTTCTTACAAGTTTGCGTTGCGATATTGACATTTTTTGTATACAACTATTTTTCTATTTTTCAAAAGTGACAAAAGCTCCTGAAAGGTGGCGCTGTATATGAATGATATTTGTACTAAACTTGCTAATTTTCAGTGGGATGCTACTTGAAATTATAGTTTTCGCGACACTAAGTGGCTTTTTTGGAAAAGAATAGCTAACAACAAGCCTTCACTGAATTACTTTGTAAGAGGTCTCTCAAAGTTTTAGGCTTAGTACCGTTGCAAAATGTTTCCACACTGAATAGCTTGCTAAACGATTTTTCCTAGAAAATGTATTTAAATTCTTATGATTCTCTTAAGCGTCCCTTCTTAATTTTCCTTTTCAAAGTTGGACCATTCCAAGATAATTCACCAGTAAAACAGTGTGATAGGTGGGGTGACAGTGTTATCCTTTTTCTTTCATTTTACCCCATATCAATCATCACTCGAATGTTTGATTTCTTACAAGTTTGCGTTGCGATATTGACATTTTTTGTATACAACTATTTTTCTATTTTTCAAAAGTGACTTTTACCTTTCTTAAAATGAAGGATAAACACATGTAATACTTTGTTATAAGGGCGGCAATCCAAACTGAAAAGAAGGGGAACATATGACCGACAAGGCCAAAAAACCAAACGAAGGTGTCCTGGATGGCTAAAGTTCTTTCTCCGAAGATGCTCAATTCCAGAGGCCAAGCTACGTACTGGTACCAAACGGCAACCCACTCACAGGGGGCAACAAGGGGAAGGTCTTAGTATTTACAGAACCGAGGGTTAAAATATCTTACTTTTGCCATCTTCGTACACAAAAGCAGGGATATTGTGGGTGCCCCTTAAATTTGTGAATGCGAACACTGCAAAGGATGATGTCGTCGACTGAAGGCACACATATGTTTGCGGGCTGCAAATTTTATTTCCTCTCCCTTGTGACTCTTCACCCTACATAAATAGGATGGTTAAGTCCCCACACATTTACGGAGACATAATATAATGATGCTTCTTAGGCAATGTGGAAATGCCTCCGTCGGCAGCTAGGTTTAATCTCCCTCACCCTCCATGGGCCTTAGATGGGATTATCAGACTTGTTCCTTTTTGATTCCTTGGCGAAGTTAAAATGGGTCATTACGCATTATCGTCCGAGTGTTTATGTGTGCGTGTATATGTGGGATTACGTGTGTTGTGACACTAAGCTTGTAAACAATTAATAATCTCCATGGGCCTTAGGGGTAACAACCTTGTGGGTTCCAGAGTCCCTGGGGGTCTTGAGTAATTAAAGAATGGGGACACTGGCAGAAAGACTTTTATTTACCTTGGACAATTAGAAAACAGGCCAAGTACTTTACAAAATCCGTGTCATGGATATGAGGATATGACCCCATGAGAGCTTTCTTAAATCCAGCCTTGAACACAAACCGTTGACCGTTCCGTTGCTTCCATCATAAAACCAAGTATTGCTAGTCAAAATGACCAATCTAACATCCATTTTCTAGGTTGTAACTAAAGATGTGCGTCCTCTTCATGCATCTGAATTATGTCTGTTTTGGCATGGAGTTTATATTATCACTGTTCTGCAACTGCGATGATCATGGAATTTGGTGTGCGCCTCCCCTGATTGCTCTGGGAGATGGCAAGACATTGTTTTACAAGAGTAAGTTTAAAGGGGCTTATTAAGTTGGTTCACAAAATTCATAATTTTTTTTCACAACTGTTGAGATTTACTCACATCTTGATGGTAAATGAGCAAACTAAGAGATTCTGCGCATCTGACTCACAACTGAAATGGCTATAATAGGGTAATTAATGATTAAAATCATTTATTACAACTTTGTGACCAGACACTTTTTACCATTATGTAGTAATCATATGCAATCACTTTCCACAAAAACAATACAATTTCTCACATTTTCAGTAACTGTAGGACGTGAAACATGACTACTGAGGCTAATAAGAAACATTGTCATGCAATTATTTCCTTCAAACTTGTCCCCAAAATAATCGATGTCAACTCAATGAGCCCCTTTAAAAAGGCCATCGAGACGAGAATCCATACATTTACTTTGAAGATATTCCAACGAGTATTTCGATGGCAAACTTTACGTAATGGTTATTTTTCAAGACAAACTGATATCACCGAAGCGAACGGGACTAGTAACATGTATGGGTGTTAGTAAATAATTCGCTTTAACAGAGCCCAACAATCAATTGGAAGGAGAGCAGCGCCATCCAGTTGATATTTCTCTCTCTTCGTTTTTCTTTTGTTTTTTATTTTCCTGGATAAATCTGTGGTGTTTTCAAATGCACATTTCATTTTTTTTTGTACAATTTAAAAAAGAACTGTTTTCTTCCTAGTTTACTGACCCCTATTTTGATGATACTTTAAGATACTCTGTAAACAAAATATATTATCAGAGTTTGATGAATACCGAAACGGATACAAATGGCGGTTTTAAGTTCCCGTATGAGTTTTCCCTTCATATCAAGTTTTCTGTTTCTTTGAAGGAAAAGTCGTTCAGGAAGGCTCACATTTAGAAAGGACAAATTTCGAAGTTCTTTCATGTTTTATCTCATTGCAAATAATGTTTTCTCATATATATATATATATATATCCTCACATTGGTACCACATGAATATTTTGTGCTTTGGCGTGCAATAGCGGTAAATCGCCATGACGGTACTGAGCAGTGTTTTCGATAATATCAATTTTGAACCTTTAAAAGTTTGAAATGATAGCGACGATATTTCTCACGATATGACTCACCTAATTCATCCATACAAAACTAGTACAACACGACCAGCGCTAGCCAGCCAACCCTGTTCACCTTCATGAAAGACTACATAGGGTACCGTAATCACAGAAAATCTGGAACAAGGTTCGATTAATGGTGGGGGTGAACGCCTTTTTCCACAAAAAAGGGTCACATTCCCAACCAAATAAGCCCCAAAACCTACGGCAACGCAACACTGGGAAATTTTAACTTGAAGTTGGCCCACCCTGTTTTAATTTGTCTCTTACAAGATCAAAGTCGATTTAATCACAAAAGTTGCTCTCACGAAATAGGTGTTGGGTGTTTAGGGACCTACCTAAGGGACTCACTTAAAGAAAACCCTTGGGTTAGCAGTAGGGGAAATTCCCGAACGTCTGATGTATTTACAAAATTATTTAGTATTAGAGTAATAAATTTCACTGGCTACAAATAGCAATGGATACTGACTACACAGGCACACCATAAAATCGCAGTTTGTCTTAGTGACCTAATACGGACTAACGGCATTCATGGTGCAGCGGTCTGTCTGGTAGAGAGGCAGCGTAATTGTACAGAGATGCTCGTCGTGACCAAATCCGGCATGTCAAACATGTTTGATATTAGGAGTAGAGTGAGGAAAGGAGGGGGTGTGTCTATTATATTGGGTCGTGGCATTGTGTGGCTGTCATAGTCCGAACTACGACCCGATTCTTTGTAGTATCCTATAAAGATGTCTGTGCGAGACCAGACGATGGTTGCAGAAAGTCCGAGACCCCGACGTGTGGTTGATTAACAGGGGATAAACTCATATCCACTAAGTCATGTGCTACATGGTTGACTTGTAATCCGACAGCGACCCAGGCAACGGGCCACGACTGCCTACGACCAGGGAGAAGCTGTTAGGAAGTCATCCTGACGAGCAGTCAAGGTGAATTGCATAACATTCCAAATGGCTGTAATTTCACAGTGTGTGATCATGCACGTGGTTTACGTGTATGCAAGTACCGTTGCCTCTTTTCCCGGCAGCCTGAATTTCTCCAAATGAAAATGGCTTCCCAAAAAGGGTGGTAGTGAGTACTGCTGACACAGAAATTTCCTTGATTTGTGAAATTGATGTTCCGACTAAAAATAAAATTTCCTGAAAAACAGCATAGATTCCCATTACGATTCAATCTATCCAAAACAATCTTTACCACCAGACAAATTATTTTCAGGAAAACAGACTTGTCATCATAAACTATTGCGAAATTACTGTAGCCCCAAATATAAAGTTTTCAATTCCTTTGTCTGACAATTTAAATGAGCTGTTATGGGAAGTGTATATTTTCATTCCGACGGACCACAATTTTTTTCCCGATAGACGGCGTTTTTACACAGGAACATAATGAAATATATTTGTGAGAGAAACAAGAGGAGATTTGCGGGATTTAGCAGATTTTTAAAAGTAAACTTGGGGCCCACAGACTGCTTTCTGGTCTCTTTAACATACACAAGAAGAAGTTTGAACAAAGAGTATGGTAGTAAATTGACCCGTACTTTCAGACTTTAGGGCAGTCTAGGCTAATCCCATGTGAATCTCCGGCTTTTGGGAAAAGTTGCACGAAAACGTAACAGCGAAGAGAGAAGATACACCAGCCCGCCCGTCTGTGTATCAAAATAGGCCTATATTTATACAAAATGTAAACAACCCAAGGAAATGAATGCATTACATTCGCAACGAAAATATACTAATGAAATAACAGGCTTATAAAGTTTCTGGGGTTTTTTAACACTGTTTGCATACTGGTGGATGAAATTTCCAGCTTTTAGCCTATACTGTTCATTTTCGATGCTTTTAATATCAATTACACTGATATGACAGACCATGTCGGCAAACCTTTAAGGTTACGAATAGTTTTCTCTTTGCGGACGGAACTATTCAATGAAATTTTATCCCCTACAGGCTGGGACTCGGTAACAACCCGCATGGACTCTAGTGCCTATCCGTTTACACATTTATGCTGATATTTTTCGTGTCGGCCAAAGTAGAGAGGAAAGGTAGTACCATTACTCAGTCATGGGGCTTTGTGAAGTTACCCTGCGGAGAGGACTCGGTTTGCACAGCCCCATTTAAGGCTTCCCAAACGCAGGGAAATGACCGAACAAGGAATGTGCCGTACAGCCTGATACGTAGCCAAATGTTAAGACAGACTGGAGGCAGAAGAAATCTTGCCCGGGAAATTCCCTTGAATGGCAAACAGCACAAGGTACACCAAGTACTGACAAGGTACACCAAGTACTGACAAGGTACACCAAGTACGGACAAGGTACACCAAGTACCTACAAGGTACACCAAGTACTGACAAGGTACACCAAGTACTGACAAGGTACACCAAGTAGCCTACTGACAAGGTACACCAAGTACTGACATGGTACGGTACACCAAATACTAACAAGGTGCACCAAGTACTGATATGCTGTAAATCAATCAATGCTTAAATTTGCAGTGCCGAGTAAAGTGTCAGCGAGCTGTACTGAATTCGCCATATTTTTTTTCGGGAGGTATTTCCCCTCCAGACCCTCTCACCAGAGAGGTGTTACTTTGACAAAGTAACACCTCCCTGCTCTCACCGTGGCCTATATTATTGTCTGTACCCGAAGTAACTGTTTTCATTAGATTTAACAATACATATTTGTAAAATAGGGTGTGTCACTGACGTCTTTAGGCGTATAGAAAGCTGTTCTCATCTGGGGGGAGCTGAAGGTTATTTCGGACCGATGTGCTGGGGTCTAAATGGCTGTCCTCCTCCCCTTTGGGAAAGTTTTTAATATTTGAGGATCCTTAGATGCATTTTGATGATACAAATTTCGCAATTTTTAAGGAAAACTGAAAAGTTTCGGCAGATTTACAGAGGGAAAAAATAACTGAATAAGGAGTTTTCGTCATTGAACTGATCGGGGTGGAAGCATTATTCCTCCCACGAAAATTTGACTGGGAATTTAGCGCGCTATACTGCCTATGCTCAGGTCACCTCGTCACAAGCCATTCTATTAGTTGGGCATCACAACAGTCAAACTTCCATTTTGTGAAGGATTCTTACGTGCCCGCTTACCATTGACAAACTTACTGCGCTTGATGTGAACGCAAGCATGGCAATCAGAGGCATCGATGCATGTAGATTTTTCGAAGCGCTTTGAGCAACCGCAACTTTGGTGTCTTCATTATGTTCTTCCTGTGCGTTTTCTTGCCAACTCTGAAATGTTGTTAATCTCTTCCACATTAAAAGGTTTGGTAACTTTTCTTCAATCAGTAAGTTACGTTTGTGTGAATGTATTAAATGAGCAGTGGCGTCGCCGGGGGGCAGGGGGCTTTCCTCAAAGATTGGTTGTGCCCCGGGTACCCCCCGATGAGATTCTGGGTATGACAAAAATTATGCACAAACACACCATTTACTTAGATGTTGATATGAAAAAGAGGACCCGCTATCACTTCATCACTCAAACATACTACTAAAATTGCCCCAAATGTTTTCAAAACTGTAATTTTGCGGCGCGGTTCGCGCGCATCTATTTGAAAGGCTGTATGAAGCACAGCCTTATTGGGAGATGCAATCTACAGCTTTCGTTTCAACCCTTAACTTTCAAAAGTTGTGAAACTACTGAGGCCTTGAGTCCTCTCCCTTCTATACAATTCCCACATCGATTATCTTTTAGCCAGCCAGATCTTATGTTTGAAAACTGTGAAAAAATTGCGACTTTGGTTGCCTTCTTCAATGCGTATTCAATAAAGCTCAGTGCATAAAATTTAGAACATGATTCATTGTCCCCATTCACCCTCCACCCCCACCCCCATCATTAAATCGTTAGTGAGAGTAAGGCGAACACAGTGGTCAAATTGTGATTTATATTTTTGTGGCCTACCAGTGGGGTAAACAGAGGAGGCCATATATGGCCTCCATATATAGGGCCATATAGGGCCTTTTTTGTTCTTAAGTAACACGTAAATTTTTTAACACAAATTTTACTTCAATAGGTAGCATGTGGCACCAGATTGCATGTAAGGACATCTAATTTTTCAAAAATTTTCAAAGGTGAGGGGAACAACCCCTCCCCTTAGACCCCTCCCCCAGGCCGGGGATCACACAGCATGCTGCATTTGGGCGTACCCCTCCGGTGGACCGCCCCCCGTGCCGCCACCTCGAAAAGTATGGTGACGCCACTGTAAATGAGGTATGCGACCATGGCCAAGGCAGTACCTATCAACTCAGTTTTAGGTGGTAAACTAAAAACAGTGATATGAGAAAAAACGTAAATGTTTGATGGTATAATAATTGTGGTATATTATTGATGGGCCAATTATCTTCATGTTCTGGGGCTATAGCCATAAGAGGTAGGCCCCAATGAAAGGACGACACTGACAAATGCATCTACCCCAATGAGGATTCATTGGCGGCGATTGTTCCTCAATATTGGAGTGACATGACCCAATTTTCAAATATTTTATTGAGAGAAAAATCAAAATCAGCATGCGATTTCTCAAACATTTACGGGGGGTCATGTCCTCCCTGTCCTCCCAGGTATCGCTCCCCATGTGGGGGTTGGCCACTAAGAAAGGTGGATATCACTCTCTGTAAGGGAGGGCATATTTCGTTAGTACGATCAGATTGAAAATCCTTGGCCTCTGACCCTATGTGACATCCCAAACATGCCTACACCATATAGGCTAAATTACCACATGACTGTGGAGAGCACACCTAGCCTACACCAGTAGTCTATCTTCCTTCAAATGCGACCAAACCTGAGACCTAAGGAACACTGACGTTACCGTGTCAGAACAACGGCTAAACTAATTTCAGCTTAACTGAGCCAACTTGAGTGACGCCATATGAAGTCTATTGGGGGCAGTCGATGGATCAGTTTGAGCATTCCAAGTTCAAATTTGCATTGCACCCGAAGTGGTTAGTTACGGTTTTAAAGGGGCTTATTGCGTTTGTTCACAAAATTCATGATTTTTGATCACTCCTCTTGAAATAAACTCACATCTTGATAGTAAACGATCAAAAAGAGATTCTGCACATCTGACTCACAACTCAAATCATGGTAATGATGGGATAATTAATGATTGAAATCATTTATTTCAAATGCGTGACCAGACACTTTTTATCATTAGGTAGTAATCATATGCAACCCCTGTCCACAAAAACAATTTCTCACATTTTCGGTAACTATATAGGAAGTGATACATGAGAAAGGAGGCTAATTGGAAGCATTGCCGTGCAGTGATTTCCTTCAAACGTGTCACAAACATAATCGATATCAACTCAATGAGCCCCTTTAAAGACTTCTTATGTGTTTTTTTTTTCATTATTGCATGACAATTCGTGCCAGCTACTAAAGGAACAACGAAATTCTCGACCAAATATATATATATATATACATATATATATACATATATATATATATATATATATATATATAAAGATGGGACTTTCATTGACGTTTAACAAAACAGAAACGATGTATTGAACAGTACACGTCATAATTTAAATTACTAAACTAATCAAGGACGCATCGCTCTTTTCGA
This sequence comes from Holothuria glaberrima, assembly GCA_009936505.3. Taxonomy (NCBI): domain Eukaryota; kingdom Metazoa; phylum Echinodermata; class Holothuroidea; order Aspidochirotida; family Holothuriidae; genus Holothuria; species Holothuria glaberrima. The sequence goes on from WURT03049115.1 coordinate 27,155, forward strand.
GGTAGATTGCGGACGTTGCATAAGCGATCCCTTTATGACAAACATTTATTCTTGTGCACCGACCATTTTTCTCGGTTTGTTTTTCCTCTGATTCGACGTAAAATTGTTTATATGTTCTAGGATGACCTACAAATGACATGCCGATAAAGTGGTTTCCCGGTTGATGTTCCACATGAGACACCAGGATATTTCCCAAAGGCCTTTTTGAAGACCGTTGTTTCTTTGGTGTAACAACAAGTAGCTCTAATTGCGGTTGATTCTGTTTCTCGGATGTCTTTTCCTTTTTTGTACAGAAATCCTAATTTGTAAGAAAGGAACATTCCCATGAAAATTTAAGAGGATATGAAATGTGAGAGAATGACTTTTCATCATATGTCCTGCCAGTCGCATATCGATATTTCTTCAATAACTCAAGATACTATTTTGAAAACAGGGTTTTTTTCAGTCAAGAAGTTCAGACAAGAGAAAATTCCTCTTTCTTCTAGTTTACAAAATGTTGTGTAACACGGGTAGATAACTTGCAAAATATGTATTTTGTTAAGCGTTTATGTGAGCTTGTGATTTGACACCAAAGAAACATTTGAGCATCGTTCAATGTAATCTAAATGTAAAATTTCGAGATAACGAAGGTTCAAAATCCAAATTTGTCTACAGTACGGTACTTTATGAACGTGTCAAGATTATAACGAAACGCGGTACTAAAGCAAAAGCATGCATATGGCTACGCACATCCCATCATGGAATTGCACTGATATGAAATGAATTTTTTTCTTTAAAATTTTAATCTTAAGAACACAACGCTATTGAAATGTAATTTATGCGATGAAAAGGGAACAAATTTTCCGTATTCGTATGAAACTTTCATATTTTCATAAAATGTTGAATTAAGATATTATGGCGAGCATTTATTTCTGTTGACTTTGTGAAGCACTGCCTTACTGGGGTAATATATTCTAGGATGATTCTTTCTTCATCTTCTTTTAAGAGGTATGGACCACTGCAGTCGTAGGTCCTCTCCATTAAATGCAATTCCCAACTCGATTACCTTTTAGCCCAATTTGATATTCGGAAACTGTTACGATTGCGCTTTTTATACCCTAATAGGCTATTGTCCTTTTTTTAAAGACGGATACTCGTTATCCCAAGTATGGCTTTTACTTAGGGGTAAGCAAAAACCTAAATTGGTTACTGCTCTTTGATTGACATCAGAGTTACAAATTCAAAAGATGCAGAGTAGCTCATACTACACAGCACGCACAATGTTTGATTACACATTAGGGCCTTGTATGCTCACCAGGATATGGCCTTTATCAATAAACTGTGTGTCTACACAAGTAGAAGTTAAAGACATTCATGGGCGAGGCTAGAACTAACTCAGTTGGGAGAATTGGAGCTGTATGGATTGAGAGATTTCCCCCTTTAAATAGTGGTGCCTTAAAATTTGCAAGGGGAAACGTTTGCTTTCCTGGGTCCCGTCCCAGGCTCATTCAAACACCACAGCAGGGATCATAATGTGGTGATACCTCCAAAAAGAGTACTACTACTTGCACAATGTAAGGACTTCGCCTTAGTGGCATATCTGATAGGAAATCGTCTCAACAATGATTACTGTTGAGCAGCTCGAGTGGACTTATCGTTCTAAAAGAAAAGTCCAATTGATGCAAACCATAACATAATCCGACCTTACCAGTTCCCCCGCCTCTTGACTAAATCGTTAGTCCGACTAAGGCTAACAAAATGATAAAATTGTGATATTTTTTCTTCTTTTTTTGTGATGTGGTAAGCAGTCAATGTATATTCATTTTTATGATTGCAATTTTGTTAATCCGCCAGAGCTATGGCGGATTAATTGGCCCTAACGCCTTCGCACCATGACCGTCCTGGGGGGCTGTTAAGTCCTTCGTGTTGGTATGAGGAGAAAGTTTTCTCTGCCTCCCCCTCTCAGTGCCCACCCCACTTCGAAAAGTCTAGCGACGCCACTACACATTTGAAATTGAAGGCGATTGAACTTTTGCCATGTAGGCTTGCCGTTTAAATAGGGAAGTAGCAAAGTATCTCCAATCACAAACCTCTTTGCGGCTCGCCCTTAGGGCTTCGCGTTCATATTAATTCTGCACAAGGTCATGCTCTCATAAGCCGGTGACGCTTATGCTTAATACTGTACTGCATTTGTTGGGTTTTTACAGCAAATATTTACATGTATCAATACGCTGCGTTGGGAGAATTTAGTTCCAAGTGAGAGTTAATGTAGTATAGTAATAAAGGATCAATTTTCGTCAGCGTTTGCATAGACTGAGGAATGTCCTTCAATAAGATCAGTGGCGTACGCAAGGGGGGATTGGGCCATCCCCCCTCACGGATGCCAATTTTTTTTTTTTTTAGACCCTAAAAATACGTAATTTCGTAACACAAATTTTACTTCAAAAGTAAGCATATGTGGCACCAGGTTGCATGTAAGGACACCTGATCTTTTCTAATTTTCTAAGGGTAAAGGTTGTCTCCCCATGGCCCCCTCACTGATGCCATTATTTTTAGGTCCTTATAATACGCAAGTTTTGTAACACAAATTTTACTTCAAAAGGTAGCATATATGGCACCAGACTGCATGTAAGGACACCCAATTTTTCATAAATTTTCAAAGGGGACGGGGAAAGCCCCTCCCCTTAGACCCCTCCCCAGTTCGGCGACCACTGATACCCTTTTATTTTAGTTCCTAGAAATACCAGGGAGTTGCGTCGAATAGCAATTCCATGGAAATACGCATATTTTGCAACACAAATTTTACGTAAAGAAGCAGCATCTGTGGCACCAGATTGCATGTAAAGACAACTTAGACCCCTCCTCCAGGCCGACGATCACTCATTAAACTGCATGCCCCCCCCTCCCTTGAGAGAAATCCTGCGTACGCCACTGAATAAGATATACGGTACTGCTTCGAGTCTGATATTGAATTAACAGGCAGGTGTTGTCAACACCTCACTGTATTTACTCTCACAGTCATTTTTCACTGGGCTCAGACTTTCTTTTCCAAGAGTCCCATCGAATGCCGGAGGGCGAAAAACCAAACGTTACCTCAACCCCTCCCCGTTCCATTTCCCGAATGAGCTACGCCTCCAGACTGAACTGACTCTACACTATTGGTCTGTAATAAGTGGTTCCATTATAGACCCGCTGAAAAGAACAGATACAAAAGCAACATTTTTGCCGCAGCTCAGCTTGTCCTACGTCATGAAAAACTTTGCAGTCAATATATCGGTTGGGTCTGTAACTTAAGTTGTCCATGGCTAAGTTAAAAAAGACAAAGAGATAAGTATAAATGTTGGCCTAAGAAAACAAATATTTATTGCACTCCTGGAGCACCGATGTAAAGGAGATCGTGAATTGACATAATGGAAAGGAGCTCGTGAATCAGTGAATTGGGATGCCGGGACATACTATACTAATGACAATATTTTTTATACTTTTTTGCTAAATTCAAGATGAATAAGTCATTTGTTTACCTTTATCATTAATTAATTTTGTCCGGATATACAATTGTAAAGGAGATAAGACAAGATCTTTAAGATTAAAGTAAGTTACAAGTAACTTTCGGAGACTGCTTATTCCCTTTAAATTTTAAGTCACACTCCCCAAACCATTCTGAAAAGCAAACTCGACGCTTCTTTTGCAACTGGAGTAGTAGCAAGACTCAGACTTACTATTCAAATTAAAGACATAAGGCTAAGTTGAAAGTATGTGTCTCTGCCCAACAAAAATGTGTAGCTTATACCACTGTTTTGCACAAGGCCGCTTATTTGCAAAAACTTGCACAACCTTTAACGCTCTTTCCTTTCGAGTAGGCCTAATCATCCATCCAATTCAGCGGTTATTGTAAAACGATTGAATGAGATCGCTTCCATATGCCCACGTATACCTTCGTAACAGGCTGTACGGTATTTTCCTTGTTCAGTCATATCCCTGGTTTGGGGAACCGACGAGCTAAGCAAACCGGGGTAATCCACGAACGGTACTCCATAGTCGATATACTGCACTTTGCGAAAACGCTTCCACGACGACGTAAGCAGGAGACGTCCTGTACATTTATATGTATACAGTATACTTTTGTACACGTAAGTATTGTTTTGGGCCCTTCAATGATAACGACAACAACTGGGAGATATAAAATTGGTTCAGCACTATTTAAACTATCTATATTAAACGTTTCAGTACAATTGAATGAAAAGAAGGGAATTTTAGGTTTTCAAACAAAACCTTCTCCCGAGGTCATATAACGTTCATATTTATCGAAAATTAAATAGTTGTATCATTAAGATATTCCCTCACCTACACATCAGCCAAGTCTCAGCTAAATCTATGAAGAAATAGCGAAATGTCACGCATTTAAACACAATGTCGAAAAATGACAGACATTTAGCTGTAGCTCAGCTGAAGCTTTCAACTGAGCTAATATCACATGATCTTAACCAAAAGGCCGAGAAGCGATTTTTCATTGAGCTTTGGACTTAACTCAAATGGCTGACCGGCAGCCGGCTTAATTGAGCCTGGCACTTGATATATACAGAAGCAATGCAAAATATGGAATGAATGCAACTAATTTTGGTGAGAGGTTGCCAACGTAAGCTGGTACTGTACTTCAAATGTAAAATTACTTCATACCCCTGTCCCTATAATGTGGTTAGGCCTATATATTCAATGCTGACAGAAGAATGCCGGTGGATTAGTGCATAAGGAAAGCGTGTGGCAACCACTTTTGTCACAATTATCGCCAACATATGTCATAAAGAAGGTCACGAGTTTTGCCATAACAGTCAGTTTTTGTCACAAGTTTTCAAGTCTTACTCTTTTGTCTCACACATCGTCCATTCTGTAAAACTGTTACAACCTCGTGCAACTTCTGCCTTCATCCTGCCTCCCCACCCTTAAAACCGTCATATGAAATCGACTGGCCGTTAGTCCAAATAAGGCAATCGTGTACCAATTATCATATTGCGTGTCCAATACTAGTTGTAAACGGTTAAATTCTAAATAAAGCATATAAACTAATATGCCTTAGGTTTGTGGCGCGCTGGGCGTTCATCCATCATGTTGCTACAGTCTCATTATAATTCCCGACGGATAGCACGAAATACTAATTCCTGTATACCCACGAACATTCATCATCCCCACCCTCACACCCGTTGTATCATAAAGAAATCGAATAGCCGTTGATCCAAATATTGCTACCACCAAAAACAAGTTGTGATGTTTACATCTGTTTGTAGCGTTTTTGCTGCTATCTGTAAATGGTTTGTTGCTTTTTAGTTGCCTTCGTTTGTTTGTATTGTTTTGTTTGCTTTTGTTTGTTTTGTTTTGTTTGCTTTTGTGTTTTTCTTATTTTTTCTTTTCTTGTTATGTTTTTTGTGGAGCACTTTCTTTTCAGGTGACTAACTTGTTGAAAAAATTGTTCTTCTAGTGTCCTGTACGTCATTTTTTCAGTACAGTGTATATTTATATGCAGGGACGTCGCCACCCGGGGGTGTGGGGGTGCCCCCTCCCAGATCATCAGAGCGACTTTGGAATTTCTGATATCTCAGTGTAGAACATTTTTCCGACTGATCCTGTCAACTTTGTATGTATTTTTTAACTAGATCAAGTGTGAATAATACCAAACGTTATTTTCCTTATGTAAAATCGAATCAAAACTGCCCTTTGCCATCTTATTTAATAAAAAATTTCGGCGCGCTCCGCGGTTTGCGCACTCCTCCTGAAACTATTTCGATCATAACACTTTCCGAAAAAGAGAGTTATATCTCTACACCTCTGTAGTGACCTCGCATCAAAATAGGATATTTCAATCTAATTTGTAGCATAATGTAGAAGGGTGAAAGTACGTAGTCCATTATACCTTTTTTAAAAACTTACCAAGTGTTTTGCGCGTAGCAATTTTCGGTATAGATGGTGTTTTTAAATACACTAGAACGAAAAAACATTAATTTTGAAACGCTCTTGTAAGTCTTTCACCCTTTCACCCTTTTTACTGTAGTTAGTTAGTTAGATGAGGTTTAACGGCCCAGTTTCCAACCAATTGGTTCAAGTCGAGCCGGCCACGGCCTTT
>WURT03049116.1:0-14355 GCA_009936505.3 Holothuria glaberrima
AAAATTTGCAGTAATTTACCTTAGAATTTGTCCAAAATAATGCATCAGATTGCATCTAAGGACCCTCAAATATCAAACAATTTTCCAAAGGGCTAAAGAATGTCAAAAATGTGCAGTAATTTACCTTTAAATTTGTCCACAATAATGCACCAAGTTGCATCTTGGGACTCAAAAATATCAAAAAAATTTTCCGAAGGACTAAGAAATGTCAAAACTGTGCATTAATTTACCTTAAAATTTCTCCAAAAATGATGCACCAAATTGCATGTAAGGACCCTAAATTATCAAAAAATTTTCCAAAGGGGAGAGGGGGACACCCCTCCCCTCCGACCCCTCCCCCAGGACGGCGATCCGAAACAAGGTTCAGCCCCCAGTCTTGAACAGCTTCCTACGCCTATGGAACACAGTGCGTTTTCGTCTTTGTGACTCTGACCACCTCATATTTCTGCACAACCATGTATGGTTCACTCACTCTTCCTTACTTTTATTATGATTGTAACCAAAGCTACTCACAGCATTGCACTTATCATATGGGGAAAAAGTCCTTTTTGAACAAATGATTCCTTCGGATTATCCAGGACGGAGTTGCAACAGACCCTGATTTATCTTCCTGTGCAAGTGAAAACTGAAACATCTGCCAAAAGGAATTCACGACTCCAATGATGATACCAGACTTAACGGGAAGCCTTAATTCAGGGGGTAGGGAGGGGAGTGTGTCTGTGGGGGGTAATATATGCTGTGGTACTATCAGTGGTGCACCCAAGGGAGGGGCTCAAGGGGCTTGAGCCCCCCCCCGGTCGTCAGTTTTTTTATTAGGCTAGATGAAAATGTATTTAACTTGCCTTAGTTTTTAACAGAGGTAAGGGGGGCCCGGAGCGAATTGATTCTTCTCTAGAACGTAACAAACTAACAATCAGAAAATGTCCACTGAAAAAACTTCCAAGAAATCTCCAAATGTGTATTACTAACTAATGTATTGCCCATATGTATTCCGCGGGGAAATATTTCCCGTAATAGAACTCTCACTGCCAAATTTGAACGTAAGACTGTAAGTTAAACAGGTAAGAATACAGCAGCATGAGAGCATGGGATATACGTGATCATATTTTGACAGTCTACCTATAAGGTTAAGGAGAAGGGTTTTCCTGCCTGCAGGAAAATACTGACAATACCATTTCCAGAAGCTAGCTTACTTGTGGAGCCTGGGAAGGGCGATTTCCGGCAATCTAGGGGGTATTTTCATTCAAAAATTTTCTGGCGCGCCATCACAGGTCCTTTAATGTTGTTTGCTTACACCGGTGCTTCATAATAATGTGGAAAACATGAAACCAATTCCCGTGAAGAATTCAGATTGCACCCACATTTATACAAGTAGACTTCCAACATTTGTGTAGTAGACAAACGTATTTTTCCCGACTTCTTTCAGAAGTAGGGGCCATGGCTCTCGATCCGTCCCCTAGCATGTTTCATGTTTGATTTGATTTTGACACTCTTTATTTCCACTTAGATGATAACAGTACAACGTTGCATATGAAGATTCCATTAGCATCAATGAGAAGCCTAGAAAATGCAGTCAACAGCAGGTTGACCAGCAACTGGAAATCAAATATACGATGTGATACATGATGTGAAATAGAATATATAGCATCGTATTATGCAATACGCACGTCAATACACACAACGGTGGTATCATTTCCGCTAGCAACGCACTCCAGTCTAGCCTGCATTCCTATGGAATGCACGTTACGTGTGTTTATACACAAAGCACAACATGCGATATGACGACAATAATTCGCGTCGTCTGTGTAGGTTGGACGGGCGTTTTCCTCGGAAATCAATGATATGCCTGTCGTCAATCAGTCTCGTCAGTCGACTCAGTAGTACGATCGATCGAATTTCAAGTAAAACAACCGTAACATTCGGAAGTTATTTTGTACTTACCTGTTCTCAAAACAGTCCCTTCTTTGGATATTCCAACCCAGCTTTGCTTTTTCAATGGTAACATAATTAGCCTAAGACACACGTGCAGTGCGAAGCACTACAGCGGTGAAGGTCACAATGTTATTATTATGAGATTTTCCGTCTAAAAACCACGAAGGGGATTCCCATCCTGTGGGTGTACGTACATAACACGTTTCCCACCCGTTCGATGATTTTTTTGTGTGTGTATTCGGTAAAACAACTGTGGGTTCATAATCATTTAGTCTGTATATTTTTTGACAATTAATTTCGAAAAGGTTATTGAGAAGCAGCCTAGCAGGACTGCTAGTCTTTCAGTTATTTTTTCTATATTTCACTTTAAATGTAGTAAGCGTAATTTTGAGTACAAGGCTCTTTGCTCCCATTGCAAGTAGCCATACCGAATTCGGGCTTGGTTCAAGTTAGTAACTTTTTGTGATACATTCCCTCTGCCACCTGTACTCTCAGTCATGGGAGATGATCCTTCCCCTTAACAAAGGTGAAGGGGGCAGCCACTGGCATAGTCAGGAACATAAATCGGGGTGTGTCATATGTACAGATCCGCTTTACGTATTTCGATATGCAATATAGGGTTTATATTGTTGGGTGCTCCTCGAAGAAAGAATTCAATACATAGACACGAAAATTCACACAGAAAAACACACGATGAGAGCGGTTAAAGTAAAAAAAAAAATACACAGTTTATTATGGGAATCCGTTGGCAAAAGATGGTTAAAGTTTCACGAGAAACTAACGCAGTTTAACTTCAATCTAAACAAACAATCAAATGCAATATGTCCATAACACAAGCTAGTTCCCTTGCTTGTTCCCGCAAATAGCCTAATGCATTTTCAAACTAACAAATTCACAAAGTTTCCAAGTCTAATCCTGAGACAAAGTCTCTGAACTCTAAATTCTCCAAGGCTACCAACCCTGTTTAAATATCAAGACCATTTCCAAACTCTTTCAACCCGATCATGAGAAATCATTTCCCCTTTTAAAGAATTCTGCCTCCCCGTCCAATTTTCGAGTCAGCAAAATAACCCAATACACCTAAACAAAGTAAAACATAAAGGAAGTCACACTAAAAATAAGGCTTACTACAAAAGGCATGCAAAAAGGAAAAAAATTACACAAGGCGACATAGTTCAAAGCAAGATTTTTGCCCAAACAAGAGAAAAGTTAAAAAGTGTGTAACCCTGAACCAACGTGGCAGTACTCCTTCGAGTCAAAGCCATTAAATTTTGCCCGAATGCAAAAGAACATAACATTCTGCCCAATTATAAAACATAAAATTTTGCCCAAATGTAAGAATACATAAGAAATTCTTGACCACCGTGGTATCTGACATTCCAGACCGTCCTAGATGCCACGCGCGCAACCCATTAAAATTTGACCAAATATTGAGTAAAGTTAGGAAGCATCTGTCATCAGAGGACCCATTACATTTTGCCAATATCTGGTAAAACATAAGATGATTCACTCCTTGGACAGGTGATTACACTCTAAAAAGCGTGTTTAGGAATTAAACACATTTTTGCCCCCACTTTGGAAACATGTTTCTATCCTAAACACTCATGTTTAATTCCTAAACACTGTGTGTTTAGTATCCTAAACATCATGTGTTTAATTCCTGAACATGTTTAGACTTTAAACGTGTTCCAAAGTGGGGGCAAAAAAGTGTTTAGAAAAGTGTTTACTTCATAAACACTGTTTCACAGTGTAGTTTTTGTCTAAATTTAGGAAAATATAAGGTGCGTCTGCCCTCAGAGATGCCATTAAATTTGACCCCACGCCGGCACTGATAAAACAGTTGTAATACGTCATGGGCCTACATATCCGCCAGCGTCCTGTCATGACCTGCCTTTCAAGCACGTGCCTGTTAGTGTTATAAACACAGATTGCTATTATATTAGTTAAGTGAAGTATCGGTACTAGAAGAGGGCGTCTCAAAAAATTTTTCACAACTAATTAACACAACAATACATTCAGTCCACCTGTCATTTCCTCTGGGTGCATTTAGAAGTTTTGTAGCACTGACGTGGGTAGTATTTAGGGTTTTTTTTTTTTTTTTTTTCGTGTCATTTCATTGGATGGGGCTTTGGTCACCACAGCTATTATTCACCTGGCCACGCAAAAGGGACCAACAAACCCGCAAAATCCAAAATTCTGTCACATGACGGTCTGAGATTAAGGAGCCACCGGAGAGATGGTTTTGACTGGCACACGTTAGGTTTAAAAGTGGAGATATTTTACTTAACAGTTAATCCACCCTTTCATCTACCCCCACCACAGTAGCCCCACAAAGAGTTGGGGATTCCTGACTGTAATTTCACACCGCCCGAACGCCCTTTTAAGCCAATCACTATACAAACGCACTGTCCATTACTGATCGTAACAGCTGCACAGATAAATTTAGCTTGCTGTAAATACCCACTTTTTTCTGGGAAACAAGTGCTCAGGCATCCCTCCATACTTAACGTAAGGATGATGAGAATAAACCGTTGCGGATCCAGGAGGGCCAGCTGGCGCGCCACCTACCGGCCTTCACGCGTGAAAAAAGTTGAGGCAAAAAAGAAAATGCAGCTTTAAAAGGTGTCAAATACAGCACCATTTTGCATCTCAGCCTTCTCCCAAAAAAAAATTTTTCCAATTGGGAGGGGGATACCCCTTTTCTTAGACCTGCCTCCCACAGGACAGCAATCAAGCAAACCTTGCGCACGGTCTCTATTGAAAATTCTTGGATACGCCCCTGATAAAAATTGCCCAATTTTTACCAGATTACCATGCTATTTCTGGCATTTCTTACTTATATATTTTTGTGGGAATCGCACTGTTCGATGAATACCTTAGGCACTATTTTAATTGCAAGTGTATGACTACCAAGTGCGATGCGTCTAGTGTATTCGAGCTCATAATAAAGAGACCTAAGCATGAGCTGTAATCTGCAGCTTGCATTCTGACCAGGGTGACGTCACTTGAAGTAGCCTACTTCTGTGAGCATCCACGTATGTAAATTTTTTTCAACCCGTGGGGCTTGGCTTCAGTTTTGACAAATAAAACGCCAAGTGTTGCGATTTATGAGAGAATGTAGCAATTTCTGTTTTTTTTTTCAACCGAGAGGGGAAGTGGTGGGGGAAGGAGGTTGGCACCTTCAACGCGCTCCCTGATGAGCGCCTAGTAGCTTTCAGTTTTCAGTTTCAACAACGTTATTTCGGTCATTTATTTACATGATAGGTACTGTAATTATATACATTTACACAGGTGATAGACCGGGGAATACCCACAGGAAGCTTTGTGCAGCTTATAAACGTGGATACCCCTACAACAGAAAAAAGTACAACTTAATAGATTACAGAAAATCAAAACAATATAAGACAAAACACTGCAATATCATGAGATGAACGTGGTACCTTTCAAAGATAGAAAGTGTCATAGGCTGTTGTTTGTATAAAAGAGTTTTAAATTTCTTTTGAACATGTGTAGAGAAGTACATTGAATGACTGAAGAGGGAAGGGAATTCCAAACAGTGGGAGCTACATAACGAACATAATGAAGGGAAGACTGAAGTCTGTAAAGCGGTGTTGTCAGCGGTTGACTGAGCCGCTGAGCGAGTGTGATAGGAATTTACCTCACAACACATCTTAAAGTAATCGCGAAAGATATCTGGTAATTTTTTATCGAAAAAGTTGTAAACAAAGATTCCACATTGATAACGATTTATATCGTAAATTGACAAAAGGTTCAACTTTTTAAAGAGTGAGAGCGTATGTTGAAGATAATTTGTATCAAAAATATATCAGATAACTCTTTTTTGAAGGATAAACAATGGCTGTAACTTAAGCGGATAAGTAGAGCCCCAAACAATATTAAAGAAAGATAGAAAAGGAAGGATGAGAGTATTGTAGAGAGTAATGAGAATTTTCCTAGGTAAAGTAGAGCCTAGACGACCGATAATTCCAATATTTTTAGAAATTTTTTTAGCAACAAAAGAAATGTGGTCTTTCCACGTTACCTGCTTATCAATTAAAACCCCCAAGAATTTGGCACCATTAAAAAGTGGAACTTGAGTATTACAAAGATTAATAGATTGAATTGTGGTATCAACTGATTTATTGACCGAGCTGAACAATACTGAATTAGTCTTCCTGACATTTAGTGAAAGCTTATTAACACAAAACCACCTGTAAACCTTTACGAATTCGGTCTGAACAATTTCAAAAAGGGTTGATATCGGGATGTGAATAAAAAAAAATGTTTGCATCATCAGCGTAACTAATAACATAAGCGCCTAGTAAACATACATTAGATTTAATATAGCGCACGATGTGACAGTCATTCACGTGCACTTTACAATAATATAATTTAATACAGATTCCATAAAAAAGACAATTAACATTAATTTAGATATGGCTATAGATTGAAAAAGTAAGTCTTTAGTCCGGCTTTGAATTTTGAAATATTCTTGACACTTCTGAGAGAGTGTGGAAGGGAGTTCCAGAGTCTGGGCCCAGCTACCATACACGCAAGGTCACCGTATGACTTGGAAGTGGTGCGTAGCTGAGTAGCTGAGTAGTTTTCCTGCATTCTGTTGTGACACATTTACCAATGACATAGCTGGGGTCATTGTGGGATGAGGAAGGAGAAGGGGAAATGATTTGCATTTTGAGAAGAGCAACCATCCCCAAAACTTTGCAAAGAGGCTTTGGATCCAAGGTGGACCTAGAAACATTGGAAACTTAGCAAATTAAAAGCTTTCAAATCCGCAGGAAGCTGTATTTTTATTTGAAGTCAAAAACGTTCTCACGGGGCAGCTCACATGCCCCAGTGATGACCAATTTGCTGCCGGATCTCGAGAAGTAACCCAGACAATGAGGGGTTCAGGGTCTTCCATTATAGTTCTTTGGTTGGGGTTCAGAGGTAACTTCAAGATTTGGCCAGGAAAAGTCTCACTGCAGCCTGGGATTATTTACAAAACTATGGGCAATAGAGTGAAATATTTTCAAATGGCATTGGCACTAGGACTGAGAGAAAACAAGAATCCCAATTGGCCACGCCCTTCTGGTTTCGGCAAGGTAAAACTAAACGAACACTACACTAGGAACAAAGCAGAGGACCAGTGGCTCTACAAACACTTGGGTCACGAGGGAACTGAACCAATATTTTGGGTCAAATTTTAACCCAATTTGGGTCATATGGAGCCTTATTTACGTCATTATTTGACCAAATAATTTCGGTTAGTTTCCTCCCTGACCCAATTTTGGGGCTAAGTTGATCTAAGTGTTTTTGCAGTGTTGTACTACTTTCAGCAGGGTTAGTTAGTTAGATGAGGTTTTACAGCTCAGTCTGTAACCAATTGGTTTAAGTCGGGCCAGCCACGGCCCTTTTTTCAGTTGTGGCTCACTGGCTTGTTTTCCCTAGCTCCATTGCTTATGCTGAGCACCAAGCACAATGCCAGTAGGTTTCATTTTTAAAGTCTTTGGTGTGACCCGGCCAGGATTCGAATCCCGGGACCTTCCGGCTGCAGGTCGGATGCTCAACCACTTGACCATGCAGTCTGTCTTACTTTCAGCAGAGAATTTCTCATAGTATACATAGCGGCAAAGACAGGATATAACGCAAACGGGGTATTTTTCTTTCGCACAGTTTGTTTCTGGCGAGGAAAGTGAACAGAATATGGTACTACAGTCACATAGTACAACACCTTCCGAATATAAATAATACTCTGGTCCTACATTAGCCTGTCTGCCCGTATACGGACAGCCTTTTTAAAATTTAATCAAGAAGTTCAGAATTCTATATTGTGTGCTGAATTAAGTACCTGAAATTCCAATGAATGTAAAATATCTGAATTAGAAGTTTAACATCACTGAAACTGAATATGAGATATATGAATCAGAGTGTTTAGGATATCTGAATTTGAATTCGAGCTATCTGAACTTCGCACGTTAAGCGGAAGGTACGGGTTATGTTTCTTCAAAATAAGGAAACACTGTCTATATCTTAAACAATCATACCTTAAACCACGGGTCATGAACCTCCTTTCCCGCAGGCCGTATGCGGCCTGGAAGACCGTTAATCCGGGGGGGGGGGGAGGTATAACCTTAACGAAAAAAAAATCACGATGCCCTAGCAACGAGGGATCTAGGACCCAATGAAGGGTCCAGGAAAAGTTGAATTTCAGAAGATCTGAGGTGTAATCTGAGGTAAAGGTGTCGAATCTATTAAAGTGGACCTAAAGTCTACAAATACAAGAATATATATTACAGTGGTTGGATAATGAATTTTACTCATTCAACTCCCATTTTAATAGCTTTCTCCATTGCTACATGAGATATAAAATGTTGAAATTTATTCACTTAATGTGAAATAGTCAATTGTGCAATAATTTGTGACGTTCTTCTTGTTTAATTCACATCAACTGCCTTTGTTTCCTTATGAAATTAAAATATTCATATATTAACCTTGAAACATTTAACGTTCTCTTGCAAAGCACGTTGCACAAAGAGGGCTTTTATAGCCAAGTTACCTTATAACAGTAAGATATTGATCACATTTTGGCACAAGGTTTCGGGAAAAAAACAAAGAAAAACGAAAACGGTAATTTGAGTAGTACAAGAACGATATCACAAATTATTGCGCAATCTTCCATTTCAAATTGAGTAAATAAGCTTCAACATTTTATAGCTCAGCGTCAGTGAGCCACAACTGGAAAAAAGGCCGTGGCCGCCTCGACTTGAACCAATTGGTTGGAAACTGGGCCGTTAACTTCATCTAACTAACTATATATCTCAGCGCAGGAATGTCCTGTGAAAATGGTAGTTGGACCATTTGAATGCATTTTGTAAGTTCCGTAATATACACTTTTTAATTTTTTGTCTTTAGGTACACTTTAAACAAGCTTTGAAAGAGAGACTAATTATTAGTTCACGCATTGTGCTGTCACCTATACATAATTTTATCATAATTATTTTATACGCGTTTGATTACATATATGGTACAAATTATTTACGGTCGGTCAACATTAAACTTGTCAATAACCACAACTCGTTATATTTGGTATGTTTAAATAACGAGTTCTGGCATGTTGATTCGCATTAAAATTCAGCCCTCAACCACGCTGTGATTCTTTTATTCATGAATTCCGAGTAATTCAATATTAACAGAGATGTAATTTATTTCCAACACCAGCCTTGCCGTTCTGCTTGCTAATGTCACAGAATCAACACCGGTATGTCCTTCTGCTTTTCTTTTTCGCAGCGTGGATGCGCGAAAAGCTTTTCCACCGTATTTCAAATTTCTTTCCTAAAACAGGGTTAGGTCACTGGAAAGGTTTTAGAGTTGTAAGGCTATATGAGTAACGAAAATGGTCTTTGATAATATTGAACAATTTTACGAATGCTTACGTGTTTACAAAGAGGGCAATTGCAAGATACAGGTACCATGCTACACCTGTAGCGAGGTTTGAAAGTGAGCAGTTACCGTATATTTCGAAACACCACAGTATTTAATTTCATATATCCTCTTAGTTCCTTTACCTCCCTAAAAACATTTTTCATGAAGTTTGACAACATTGTTGGATTTCACAGGTACACCAAGCAAGTTATTCATACAATATAATTTAAAGTGAAATGCAGTCATTTTAAATGGAATTAGTGTATAATACCATGGTCAGATGGTATGGCTATATCAATCACGTGAGAGCAATTTTGTGTCTGAATTTTTAAAGTCCTGCTAAAGCCTTCCCTTTAATGAACTTGCAAACTTGGACAGAACTCTTCGAAACACATCTGTTCTATATCTGTTGGAAATAGTAGTCTCAATCCAAGCCTTGTCACAATCTTTGGAACACTACCGGTACGGGACGGGAGGAGGGTGTTAATTGACCTTAACGATTTATTTATTTGTAATATTCGTGACCGAAAGTGCTGTTAGGGTGAAAAGAGGGAGTTAGATGTAGAAAAAAGGTCCGCATATTATGTTTAAAGAGGCCAGTATCAAGTGTTGGTTGAACTTATTTCTATTTTCTATGACGACAGTATGTACTAAATGTCCCTTCCGCTAATTCGTTGGGGAATAACGTGAAAATACCAGCAGGTTAGCTTGTGAGGGAAAATGGGAAGGACGAAAGGGTACAGAAGGTTAACAAGGGAGGGAACGTGAGTGAAGGAAAGTGCGAAATTAATCATTCTTCCATGGTGACTTTACCCTTACTTGATAAGATACATCTAGCGCTACCCAAACTCTAAAAAGCAGTGGTGTAGCCAAGGGGGACGAGAGGGGCGTACGTGCCCCTAAATGTTTGCTGTGCCTCCTGTGCCCCAATGAGATGGCTGGTATTAAAATATGCACAAACACACCGTTCATATATCGATTTGGACACAATTACCCACTGTCAATTTAAAAGTGAATAATGAGGCCGCTTTAAAATTGCACAAAATGTCTTAAAACTACATTTTTGCGGCACGCTTCGCGCACATCATTTTTGTGTACTTTGCAAAGTTTTGACTTACAGGGAAATATTTTTCGGTCTTAATTTTAAAATCTATTTTTAACAGCTATCGGATCACTGTGGCCGTGACATACCCAGTGGTAATTAACTGGTAGTTGTCTCAACATTAATTTCTACCGGGCCGGCAGCATAAGTAAAAATGTCGTTCTACGGCCTAATGAAATCTTAAAATGATTCGTTGTCCCCACTCACCACTCCTTTTTCCTCCATAAATATAAATCGTTAGTGCGAATTAGGCTAAAAATACTTCGACTAGAGAGTAAAAGGAGTCGGGGGGGGGGGCGTTCCGACAGTTTTGCATTTTTTCTTGCGTTTTTTCCACCGTTTTAGAAGCTACGGGTCCGAATTTTAACAGGCTGTGGGACTCGTCATGCAAATTTCCCCTGGAGAAGTTTATGCTGATCAATGGTTATTTGGAGCTAGAGCTTATTATCCAAAGTTTGGTCATAAATCCCTTTTTCTAGTGAATTCGATATCTGTACCTTGCACAGTCGTTTACGGGTGGTTCATGCCAAATGTTTGTCCGGGAATTATCGATATGAAGAATAACGATGCTTTTGGGGGCAATTTTGAATCTTAAATTGACCGTTTCGGGTTGGAAGGTATGGCTCCTAAAGGGAACAAAACTCAGCTGTTTTTAAATCTTGTCAATAGGCCTATACTATACTCTGAAGATTCCTTTTCATTTCAAAGTATGTGAGTAAAAATCGAAATGAAACTAGGCGATTTGTATTTTAGGCAAGCACATCAAAGCCTCTGAAAATGTTAAGAAACAAAGATAAAAAGTTTGTCCTTCCCGATCTCTTGATTGAGTCAACACTTAGTAAGCTACAAAATCAGCAAAAGTCCTGCCATGCTCACTTATGAGGGCAAAAACCTGTTTTGCTGCCAAATTTTCACACACAACTTTGCGGCGGTAAGGTGCTTCTACCCCAGATTCGGGCATTTGCGCATGCGCAGTCAAAGCTGAGCCGTTTGAACGAATTTATGTGAGGGATCTGCGCCATTAGCGTGTGCAAAGAGGGGGGGGGGTCCGGGGGAAAGACCCGGCCTCAGTGGCCAATCGGGGGAAAATCACTTAGACGGGGGATTTAAGGTAAAGGGGAAGAGGGAGAGACTGTAGAGATAGAGAGGGATTATTGTTGAGACTAATGAGAACCCAGAAAAGACTTATTAAACGGATTCATATTAGGCTACTTTAACCGTAGTTTACTCTTAACATCTGCTTACAACCGAGCAATACTGAGCAAGTAAAGATTCTTACCCCACCTCTTAAGGGACCAGTCAATATCGATATCCGACCCGTGACCTAAATACTGCTTATTACGCATCCAGTGCCATGCTAATAATCACAATTTTGTTAGTACCCCAGCAGCCCAGATTTTCCGGGGGTTTTTTCGTCCATGGACCCCACCTGAGCTTTCTTCTTGGACCCCATCAGAAGCTTACGTTGGGGAACTTCGCGTCACCAAAACGAGCTGCTCTGTCCTTGGTATTCCCCCGGCGAAACGCTGTATCCCCAAGATGACTCCCCATTTCGAAAAGACTGGCGACACCACTTCTAAAAGTGAGCTAAGAGTGTGTATACATTTGGACCTCGCTTAAATGTCACCTCGAGTAGCAGTCCTTTCCGCCAGTGTGTTGGGAGCTTCACTCCATCAACTTTTGTCGGCATTTTGAAAGTTTTGCATTTTCAAATATTTCGTGGCTGCACCTTGTATTTGTAAAGATATACAACCGCTTGGTATACAAGGACGATCCTATAGTGTCAGACGAGTAAAAGGAATTATCCCTAACAATTTCTGTAAGTTATTATCGAAATTCTCGAAAAACGGGAATAATTTTTGCCGATTTATTGAGATTGGATAGGCCTAATACATATGGTCTGATTTCTGAATTTGTAGAGGGCTAAGTTTTCTTTACAACAAAATTTGCTAGAATTTCTATTTACTATTTACCACAAATTTCTCAAATAAGCGATGAACGAAAATAAAAAAAAAAAACATTAAATACCTTGGCAAAATCACAAGAAAATATTACTTGTATTTCTTTATTGCAAAAGCCTGATCAGCTGGTTGGGAAATTTAATTAAATGTTTTAAATTGTTACTACAACTTTTTCACTCGGCTTACTTTCACGTACCAGGAAAATATAGATTATCATCTTTAGCCTATTGGTTCTAATTCGGGGATGATTTGATTATAAAAAGTTCTCAATTCACCTTGAGCGGTTTACTTGTAATCAAATTATAGAGACAACGTCAAATATTGAGCAATTCCTGTGAACTAACCGAAAATATACTTGTGGTTTAGATGCGATTCGTTCAAGGCCATTTTGGTGATAAATCTTCATTTTTTGCTCGTAGGCCTGATCATGTTTCATCCTATCTGGAGCCGTGGTTTAATTTTCATTTATATCAATGTTATTGCAAAACCAAGTAACCTGACCGTGTGTCCCTTGACGTCATTATCATAAATCAAGACCAGTGATCCTGAAAGTGCATCTGTAGAGTCAATGCCACGGTTATTCAAGTAGCATCTCTCTATGACGTAAATATGCACATTGGCAGATGTTCTAATACAATAAATTCCCTCTCTAGTCCTTGAAGACTGCTCCTCAGGTGCGAATAATGACATTAAATTCAGTGAAAATACAAAAGTTTGAATGATTTTTGATTTTCTCAGCCAGTCAAGTAGTTTTCATCCAGGGTATGTAAACCGTGCATGAGGCACGCAAATTGTCTCATTAATGAAATGAAATAAATTCAGAGTGTCACGGCAATAGGTCTCAGGTGCTAAATTCTAATAAACTGCTATCGATCTGTCTTCAAAACACATCCAACTTGTAAAAAAAGATCTTTCCGAGCCACACATTTTATAGAAGTTTTGTCTGGATAATTATTCGTCTTACGACATGATTACATCACTCACGACATATATAATTATTATGTTATTTCTTTAATCTGCCTTCACCCTGTCAATTTAATTTGACAGAATATTTTCATACACTAAGGGGATGTAATATTTGGTATTGATGTCATTATGACGTTGTGAGTACTCTCTAATGGCATATTGAATTAAGTAAGTTAGTTAGTTAGATGAGGTTTTACGGATCAGTTTCTAACCAGTTGAATTAAGTAAGGTCAAATATTGAATGGCATATTAGAAAATTGTTCAAGTTTTTAATATTAATGTAGGCTACATGGCACAAAGGAAGAAGACGTATGAAGCTCTCCAAGGGTTGGATAACTGGTCTGTTACTTTTTGTGTTTATTAAAATATAAGCTTTAGCAGCAAGAAACTGAAGGAAGAAGGATGAAGGAAGCGTATGATATACTTATTGGAGCTGTTAGAATAGTTGCCTTTCACAGCATATGATATGGTTTTAAGTCCTGTTGATTGCATGGCAGTGTTCCTGTTGTTTTTCAGGGAACTGTATAAGCAAATAAAAGAATGAATTATCTGAGAATCATGGATGTAAGAGGGTGTGTGGAGGGCAATGGGAGAGGGTGCGATATGGTCGATACTTGGTGCAGAGGCAGTCATGTAGATACTATCCGTAACATTGCCTTGTAGCTTAAAGTCTGCAGTACGTCATCTTTTCTCAAACTAGCCCCCAGCAGTCTTAGATTCACCAAGTTTCTTCCTGTCAAAGCCTAACCCACCTTCAGTACAATTGTCTTCTTGAATGAACTTTGAACTTTTCGAGGGTTCATGATTCATGATCTTGAAACTGTTTGGAATTGTACAAAGCTAAGTGATATATATATATATATATACATATATATATATATATATATATATATATACTCAGCCCTCATATCGCTTGCTTTCCACCGTGTCTTTTTTCAATTTTTTCAACCGATCTGTTCAGGTCATTTTCAA
>WURT03049138.1:0-14354 GCA_009936505.3 Holothuria glaberrima
TATATATGAGTCAGTCAACGCTGTATTAAATAGTCGCTCAAAGACCTTAGGCCATTTTCCTCAAACATAGCACTTGCCTTATACTGAAAGAGGATTTTAGAAATGAATGGAAAACTTAGCCTCAAGCAGGACTCGAACTTGCGACCTCTCGCACACAAGAAACATCCTCTTTCAGTATAAGGCATATGATGGGGCCATTCTTGTCCCCATGGCTGTGGCTTTTACTTGAAGGCAATTTTTGAAGTTAAAGGGAAATTATAACTGAAAATATTTTGTGTTTTCGTTTGGGTTTCATAATTTTTTGACTGATGCTGATTTACTTGGATGTGCATAAATAAAGTCTGGGTGCCGTTGTTCACGTGCAAACATTTGCGCACTATGAATTGCCAAACATATGCAAGCACATGGTGATTGTCGTTCGTACGGTGGTGGGGAATTGACCATGTATTTTGTGTTTTTTAAGCAGGGCCGGATTTTACGAATGAGGTGGTCCTCCCCTCGGACAGTCATTTGAAAAAAAAAGACTATACTCGTAACCTTACCTCTTCAGTGGATGGGCGCTTAATACATGTTGAACAATTTTAGGCTAAAATCCAGATGTCAAAAGCTACGGTACTGATGCAGGGTAGTAGTCTGAGGGTGAAGTTCTTACTTTTTTTCAGGAAACAACTAACAACGTGCAACATTTGTCGTAATATGGCTGTTGTAATTAATTACTTTGTAGTACAGAACTGTAATAAAAGTAGCAAAAATATCTGAAACTAAGCTGGATTTACCCGGGAGATTAGAACGATTTTATATCAGAAAAAAAAAACCGAATAATCAGAACTTGCTGAGAGGTCATGTTGAGGAAGGGGATGCAAAGCAAAGTTTGACGGAGGAGGGACTAAGATTTGTCGAAAAGGAGTAGGGTCGGGGTAAACTCTCGGACCAATTGGCAAAGGCGGGGTGGGAGGACTTGACAGGGTGTCTCACCGGGCAGGAGCATGAAATTCCAGCTACCAAATTAGTGATACCTGGCTGGAGTGAAAGGATGAATTCGGCCAAATCCATTCACTCGTGTGAAAATATCGATATTTTGAGCTCTGTAATACTGTTCGTCTGCTTTTCTTCCGGTTTCATTTTGTTAATTTCTGTCAGTATATTAAGAGCCCAAAAATTTCAGTGATACTGTTTTACCTCAACTTCTTCGATGTTAAAGTTAACTAATGTATGAGCATTCTTAAAACAATCCCCCCCCCCCTTCAATATTTCTTCACTTCACACCCTTCCAAGAATGCACAACATTTGGCCGGGACTCATGTTTGAGGATATTCAAATTTCAGCAAGACGGCGTCTCCCGATGACCCTAAAAATATGATAACCTAGTTTGTGAGGGCCCCTTAGTGTGAGGTTCCGGGCACGTGCCCTGCTTTCCCATGTTCAAATTCAGCCCTATGTATTAATCTGCACTTACATTGATTCGACTTCTTAGAATGTGTACGTCCAACCCCAAAACGGTACATAATTTCGACACATGCTGATAAGGTTATGATGCAACTACATCGTTGGCTTTTATCATAGGAAACAATGTATGTAACAGTGAAAACTGCTCATCAGTATACTGCTAGTTGTTGCGTACATCGCAATCCACGTGGTACAATAGTCATTAACGACCGTACAATCCATGGTCCTTCTCAAATTTTTGCAAGGTCGGTAAGAGAGGCTCCTAAGTTTTTCCTTTCGGGAAACCAGAACGATGACCCCACTTCATGGATAAGACATGCAAGGGAAGATAGGTGGAATGAAACTATTTTTAAAACAATCGGTCAAATTGTGATATTCATGTATTGCTTGCCAACTTAATACTGATCCAGTGCCAACTGATATACGCCTTATCTAATGGCCTTTGGGTTCCGCCCGAGTAGTGTCCCAGTCACAATAAACACCCTCCACACATTTACGTTTTAAAAATAGATGAGGCCGCTAGATTGGACATTTTTTTATTGCTTAAACTGCAGCTCTTACCATGGAGATACCACACGGATGGTAGTTCCATTCTATTACTGTCTCGGACTGAGGCTATTATAAAAGAAAGCCTATGATCAAATTGTAATATTCATGGTCATTTGCATTCGCCTTGTAGGAAGAAAGGGGTGGTCGTGCTAAATCCTCGCGTCATAAATGTGGTAGGTGGAAGTATGGGCCTGTCCCTACTATTCAAGGATAAGAGCCCTTTATTGGTTCCCTCTTTACAAAAGGGCAATTTTTTTGCAATCAGCCCCCCCCCCCATTGGAATTTGTGGGGCGGAACTTTGCTTCAGCCCTCACTTTCCAAGCAAGAAAACCCCTTATTTGTCTCTTCTGTAAGAAATGTCAAAAATTTGCAGTAATTTACCTTGATATTTGTCCAAAATGATGCACCAGATTGAATTTCAGGGCCCTCAAGTATCACTGTGCAGATTATGATGGCTTTTCGATCAGAACCATTAACCTGTTGAAAATAATTGCAATTAGTAAAAAATGTTACCCACGTACAACTCATCGTTCAAACACACGGAGCAACGGACGATTTGTCAGTGCAACAGCAAAACTTGCTCCACTTGAAACATGTTTGAGGTCGCACATAAAATTGCTAATTGGTTTTACGAGAATCACTTCCATCTTAATAAATGTCCAGTAATATTATAAACGCTCTGTCAGTTTCTAGATCCCCAGAAGACTTTGTAATTGTAGATGTATTTTTTCCAAATATTTTGAGAGATTACCGTCGACTTTATTTCCTAGTAGGTCCTAGACGACTTTCCTTTTCAAATACCAAAATGTGTTTATTTTTTTACTCACAAAACACCCTCTGTTCCGACCCGATAGGATTATCCTTCAAGTTCAAAGACAAAACCACAACAAAATCAGGATCACACAATGAATACATACACTACTACTTTGCACAGGATAGCTTTATACATACCATTTGCACTCTCGATACATATAGGTTCTGGGAACAACTCTTTTTTACAGTAGGTTTGCGCACATAACTACCCTGAAAGAGAACTGAGGTCAGAAAGGTTAAGGTAATAGATAAAGCTGGAACAGCTCAAAGGAACGATTAGATGATAACTGATTACTTTTGGAGAAGCCATCTGACATGGCTGGTTGATAATTTACTACTTTGGGGAGTAGGCAGATGAGAGGCAGTCTAGGTGGTATTCAAAAGGGAACCCATGCTGATGAAGGAAAGATCGGGATTATATGTCAAATCCTTTCTCTTCCATTTTAAATGCAACATGCTACTAATATATTTTACTTGCGAGTGTACTTACCGACAAAACACTTAAAGGAAAAAGATATTCCAAACGTAACTAACCTATTAAGCGGTAACACCGTTCTGTCCAAGCATCTTCCGAAATACCGACTTGAAGGCTGTTTGGAAAAAAAAAATGTTTCTTGAGGAGTGTGTACGTTCCCCGTCGTCAATCAATAGACTCTATCGATGGCTCACAGAATTTCTTTCTTATACAATTCCATTCTCATGTATGATACTGTGGAGATGAACAGCAGTTTCCATGCCGACCAAAACATGAAGTTCACACATCGATTACAAATTTCGCGTGATGGCCTGAACTAATATGTACATACATCACTGAGGGCAGCACCACGATAATAGCCGACTGGTTTATTCAAAGTATGTGAATGAGTATGCGTTTGTGTTTATGTGAAACCTCAATGTAACCTCTCGGGAAATCCCGGTATAAAAATATTCGGGGCACACGTCTGTTATTGACCTTTCTTGCTCTCTTGCATGTGCACACTTTAACTTTCTGAATAGTTATGTTTACTGAATATGTACACTTATTGCTGTGAACGCCGAGGTTGTTCTAGAGTTGTGTGTACTAGTTTAATCAAATGTACACCACAAATTTCCCATTGCAATACGTACCTCACGGTATATGTACATGAACGGCTTTTCTACAGTGCAGGTTCTCGCTCGACAGATTGAGAGAAAGGACCTTTTTTTTTGGATACGCGGCAGCAAAAGGTTGGACTAGTTTCCAAAGATAACCATCAACGTAGCTTGGGCGAAATTCCTTGGAAGAGGGGGTGGGGGTAATTTATGACACTTTAATTTCCTTTTATGGAGTAATAAAGTTAAACCATGGAGCTACTACCTGGAAAGGAGAAGAAAGTTCGCCTTTCATTTACGCTAATCTAATTAGACTCAGACATTCGTGAGGAGATTATCCTGTAATGATCGATGGTGAAACTTACCTCTCTTTAGTTCTTTTGCCTAACACTTACAATTTACACTACTTATCAACGGCAACCTCATTCAATTTTACGGATACCCTAACAAATTGATGAAATAGAACAATTTGATGCCGGGGAAGTTGCCGACACCTGAAAAAGAAATGCAGAGTCAATTTCAAAACGACTGGTTACTGCTTCTTAAGAATAGATGTTGGTGCCGTGAGTAATGCCAATGCCATATGCAAATGAGCTGACTAGATACGAGTCTATACTTTGCAGTTGAATTTTGTCCAATTTCTTCATAATTGCGCATATTATAAAGGGTCTATACACATTCAGCGTTTAACAAAGAATCAAAGCACCACTTATGTAGCCTATAAGCGACACTTCGCGACGAAACGAGTAATTCAATTTTCATTTAAAGCGACTGGCAATGCTAAAGTGATGTGGCAAAATCCGGCGATGTCCTCTTCAAGACGTAGCAGAGGACATGTATATACCTGTTGAGCTTAGTTCCCTATACCTTTTAAGCATATTGAAGCTTCAATGAAGTACAAAGGGAGAGGCATTAGTAGTGTTGAATGATTTACGAGTTTGACCTTGGCGGTAAGATTGTCGTCTTCAAAGGGATTTGTGAAGTTTCTTCTTCTATTTAAGTATTAGCTCCATGGTTATACTTACTAGCTTAGCGGAACACCAAGTGGAGTGCCTACAGATAGTTGACACCGGGAGGACCCTCTTTTCACCTGTGCATAAGCGCCATCTGGGGGAAGTTGCTGAGGGAGGGGTACCAAGAAGGCCTGACTTAGGTACAAAATTGAGCTATCTTTTCTAAACTATTGAAATGTTTTTATATATTTACAAAGCTTCATTATTAAGTGATATTCCTCCTATTTTCGGCTGGGCGTAAGTCAAGAGGTGATGTCAAGGAAAGGGGATGACACTCTATACTCTTTGAAAAATTTTTATCTTTGTGGGGTGGCTTAGATGCAAAATGAATTTATCTTTGGTAAAGCTTCGTGTAGCGTTGAATGGATTATTTGTTTAGAAATCCTCATTATTTAGTGATTTTTTTTCTATTTTGATAGGATGTAATTGAAGAGGATGTTGCCTCAAGGGAGGGATGACATTTCTACCCTTTGAGAACATTTTTTTTCTTTTTCTAGATTTCTCATGATCTAAAACGTTATCTTTATTAAAGGTTTGGACTGATTACATAGTATGAAATTTGAATTACATACTGAATTTTTCGGCTGTGGAATGGCATGCCTACAAGGCTGGTACCAGACGGAGGTTTCTTTCTAGCGCATCATCGGATGGCGCGTAACAGTAGCACAGGCGTGCAAGAAAATGTTTGGTCGAAATGTTTCCCAACCTGGGAAAGTGACACATTTTCGACCTTAAAATGTTGCTTCGAAACATTTTTATTTTTACTTTTTAGGTTTCATACTGTAGAAAATAGTTTAGATTCCAAGAAGAAAAGTTAGATTTTACTTGAAGGGAATGATGCAGCCACCCTAATTTGAATGAATGACCTCGGGCAGCCTATTTCATGTTGATATGTTTTTAAGGATCACGTTACAGTATGTTTCTTACTGAGTTGTGAAATTCAAGCATATAGTAACTCCTTAGTTTACCTCGAATATGCATGGTTTATGTTCTCATATATCAAGAAAGATACTTGAAGTGAAATAAAAGGGCATTTGTAAGATTTAGCTGTTGTTTCAAAATAAGCTTGCAGCATATGCTTATGCCCTTTAAATTAAAAGTTTCTTTACCAGCTTTTTCAAGCGATGTATCTTGAAAAGGAAGAAGATAGCTCATTCGTGAGGAGGACGAGGATTGCGCATAAGAATCATTCCCGGTATGGGTTCGGGGACCTCCCCGGGAAAATGTGGGAGGAAAAGCAACCCTTATAGACTCATTCATGTTTACAAACAAATAAGGTCACGGCTGGTTGGCAAAAGAGTCGGTATAGCGGGCTTGCACTGTCGTTACAATGAAAGGTAGATTCCATTTCGTCTACTTTCTGCGTGCAATCGCAAAAGCGTTTGCACGCGCAACACATATAACATACACACTTGTGTTCTTGGGCATGCTCTATGCCAGCCAGTGCCAACCAGTGACGTAACCGTGAACAGCCTAATATGCTATTTCTCAGGTTTTCGGGGTTAGGAATCATAAATTGGACATTGATTTTTCCAGCATTTCAGTATTTTTTCTCAAGTTGGCAAACTTTTAAGTTTTTGAAATCTCAGGGAGTAGGTTGCCCTTCAACCGCTTGCAGGCTTCGGCCCTAATAACTGTGTACTTCCTTAGTGCTAATAGGTAATAATTTGCATTGCGCACTGTGTTGTATCTCATTCTTTTCTCATGTTGCATTAAATGCTTCGTTTCAATTGGGTTACAGAAATGTTAGATATCTCAGAAGTCTGCAAACACATGAAAATCATCTAAAACACAGCATATAAAGTCAGTATAAAACGCCGTATAGTAAACTAATGCATCAGTTTTAAATATTCAGTCTTAGAGACCATTGGACGCGTGCTACAATAAAAAATATTTGGAAGCCTATTGAATCTAACAAATTCGAATATGGTGCAAGATCTGTCGGATCAGAAATGCTCATTATAAATATTGATTTGCTACATACTTGAACGTTGTATCTTGTATCAGTACAAAGCATTTACGTAACCAATTCAAAAGAATCAGGAAAAGTGTTTATTTACAGGACAAAATAGCATAATCATTTCAAGTTGGGTGATTGATCAACTTAGCTACTTACGTCACTTTTGATAGGTTAGTTGTTTCACACAGGGAGTTGTCACCAAAAGCCCCTTACTCTAAATGAGAAAATCGTTCAAAGAAACCGTGGATGAGTAACCCAGTTTTTTTTTTTTTTTTTTTTTTTTTTTTTTTTTTTTTTTTTTTTTTTTTTATAGCTCCGTTCTATCATGGGATCAACCCCGAGTGCCACGGTGCATTTTTCGCCACACTAAACTACCTAAAGATGAAAAGCAAAAGGATTACAGGGCAAGACTTGGACTTGGCAGCATTTGTAAATTTAGAACACGCATCTAAAATAATTAACCATTTTTTTGTTTTACATGATATGTTTAACATGCCCTTACCCTCTTAAATCGATTTATACTCTTTCCTTTAATTGTTGGAAAAGAAAGAGTTTGATTGCACCGAAATGTGTTCCTCCGGAAAATGGTTTTCTGCAAGGTATACCATTTGAAATGTTTGTGAAATATTTTTGTACCTTTTTTTTGAATAAAACCTGTTTTGCCATGAAATTTGAATTTAAATGAGATGGACGTTTTCTTGTGCTTGCGTGACGTCAAAAGGATGGATCACCAACTGCAGGTGAAGTACATACCGAACATGGCTAGTCTTTTGATTTCGCCATTTCTGTTTTAGAAATACTCGCCATGCTCTACTTATCTACACTTTTAAAATATCTTTGCTTTCGTCTAAGGCTTAGCGGGTGAGGGAGGAGAAAGGAAGAGGGAAACATCACTCCCTATGGTCCAATCTGTTATACACTTGTTTTGCCCTCATTTTATGTTTAATTCCATAATTCTATGGGCAACTGTATAGTTGATGCACGTGTTACCATCGAACTGAAGGTAATCCAGCATTTGAAAGGGGCCGTTTTGATCAATTGGCCAAACTGATCATAATATTTTGTACTGGGATTATTCTGTAATTACGAAAGTATATTCAGATATCTTTCAGAGGGAATATTTTTTCTTAAGGCATGGTCTCTACACTTGAAACTCCTGTAAAAATACCAGCCCCTTCTATTTAAGGCCATCAGATTACACCGTAGACTAACGTTACCTTTTTACAGTCCTGTGCTATCCTTGGTAGTAATTAACTAATGATTTTCTTGAAGTTAGCAGTGTATTTATCCTGAATCTCTTTTTCAAACGCGTACATGTTAACGTACTTGCAGTGTCGAAGACTGGAGCTAAGAGATCAATCGACGTGTACGGAAGCAGATGTGGTCCGTGTCATGTCGTAATAAGTTTTGATCACGTCAACACGTATGTATTTCTTGCGGACAGGTGGTAGGACAGTGTTTCCGTAGCCATTGACAATGCCTTTTCCTCCAAAGAACTGTCCAAATAGAATCATCACAGTAATTTGTGTCCTATGGGACAAATATTCTCAACTTGTTACATAACACTCCCCAGACAGGTTTTTCAGGGCAGACCCTGGAAATGTTGTCCCATCGGGCGGAGACAAAACTTCCATCGGTCGTTTTTCAGGCTACGGGTGCATTTGTAGTGTTCACACCTTTTCAGCCATCTTATTGCCCGTTAAAGTATTTAAATAAGTTTTGGAATTATTCCAGCACATTTCATAAGAATCTTGAAGAAGCTTTGACATTCGAAGAAAAACTTTTTCGTTCACCCTCCAACCTTAAAATTCCAGTTGGGTCAAGTTGAACTGGACTGAACTGGACCAGTTAAAACTATCCATTTCAACTTGACTGGAAATTGGGCATGTCTAGTTGGAAAGTCTAGTTAAACTGGTCCAGGCCAACTGGACCTAACTGGACTAACTCAACTGGACCATTTCAAGTGAATTGTTCTGGAATTTGACATGTCCAGTTGAAAAATCAGCTTGTATCACAAAAAGTCCCTATTAATGAACACCTTTAAAAATTGATGCCACGCATGTGTGGCTTGTAGAAGGGTAGTTCAGACGTAATGGTGTACTTAAAAATGCATTTTTCAAACGTCCCTTTGACTCTCTGGAGAAGAGCCAAGGGGCAAAAACGAAGTAATACTCCCAAAGGAGTTCTGCTCCTCATAAGGAGCTACGTCCACAAGGGACAACTCGACATCACCAATCGAACAACCTGACGTGCGAGGTCCTGTTCTAGACTGGCTGAATAGAATGCATTTGAATCAATTCCAAAGCATCTAGCTTTCTTCATGTTTAAGTAATGTATTAATGTGTTAAGACTTATGTATTAACTAATGTAGAAATTTACATATAGTTTACAAAATAAATATGATAAAAACAATTCAATAAAATGCTAATACTATTATGAACTGTTAAAGGGTGTAAATTGCCCACTTTGGGAATAAATTTGAAAATAAACCATAACAAACATCCCACAAAAGGTCTGATCTGATAAACTGCATTTGTGCTCGATTATGCAAGTTAGGTAAAACGTGAACTAACGGTGCTAGTTCAACTGGATTTAACTGGACCATTTCAAGTGGATATCCTGGAGAAGTTCAATTTGAACATACCTGGACCAGTTCAGATGAAGTTTGCTGGTCGAATTTTATTGGCCTTCTCTGATCCACTGATTCAATCGAACTTCATTGTACTAGGTCAACTGGACCTTCCTTGATCCATTCAACTGGACTTTCCTGGACCATGCAGTTCAATTGGATTTTATTGTTATCAGTTCAGCTGGACTGTACTGGACTAGTTCAATTGGGACTTTATTGTGATTAGTTAAATTGGACTTTACTGGACAGGTTCAATTGGGATGTATTGTGATTGGGTTAACTGGACTTTACTGGACCATTTCAAGAGGACTTTATTGTAATCAGTTCAACTGAACTTTACGGGGTCAGTTCAATTGGTCTTTTTGTGGTTACTTAACAAGATCTTACTTGACAACTTTAATAGGACTTAATTTTGACCAGTTCAACTGAACTGTACTGGACCAGCTATACTAGACCAACTCAATTGGAATTTATTGTGTTAGATTCAACTGGACTTTCCTGGACCAGTTCAACTGGACTTTTAATGTTGTGATCAGTTTTACTGGACCAGCTCAACTGGATTTTCTTGTGATTAGTTCAACCAGGCTTTTCTGAAGCAGTTCAATTTGACTTCATTCTAACCAGTTCAACTGGACTTTGCTAGACAAGTTCAACTGAACTTTATTGTGATCACTTGAACTGGACTTTACTGGAACACTTCAATTGGAATTTATTGTGGTTACCTTAATTGGACGTTACTGGACCATTTCAATAGGACTTAATTGTGACCTATCTAAATTAACTGTACTGGACCAGTTTTACTGGACCATCTTAATTGTAATCTATTGTGATTGGTTCAACTGGACTTTACTGGACCAGTTAAATTGAACTTTAAATGTTGTGATCAGTTCAATTGAACTTTACTGGGCCAGCTTAACTGAACTTTCCTGTGATAAGTGCAAGTGGACTTTCCTGGGTCAGTTCAATTGGACTTCATTGTGACCAGTTCAACTGGACTTTGCTGGATCAGTTAAACTGACCTTTCTGGACCAGTTTAAATGGACTTTCTTGTGATTGGTGCAACTGGATTTTCCTGAGTCAGTTCAATTGGACTTCATTGTTACCAGTTCAACTGGACTTTGCTGGATCAGTTAATCTGACCTTTCTGGACCAGTTCAACTGGACTTTCTTGTGATTGGTGCAACTGGATTTTCCTGGGTCGGTTCAATTAGACTTCATTGTGACCAGTTCAACTAGACTTTGCTGGATCAGTTCGACTAGACATTTTTGTGATCAGTTCAACTGGACTTTACTGCAGCAGTTCAATTGGCATTTTAATTTCAACTGGACTTTACCGAACCAGGTCGATATAGGAGTGTATTGTTATCAGTTCAACTGAATTCTATACTGGACCAGTTCAATAGAATTTTACTGTGATCTTTAACTGGACTTACCTGGACCAGTTAAACAGGGTTTCAACAAGCCCATCTAAAGCCCAGTTCAGTCCCTTAAGCAGTCTTGTCATATTTTATTATATTATCGTGATATTTATATTATCGTGATATATGAAAATGTCTTATTAAAATCAACTGGTTCCAGTTCAGTCCAGTTGAAGTCCCGTTGGGTCAATTCAAATATGGTCAAGTCCAGTTCAATTCCAGTTCCAGTCCAGTTTAAGTTCAGTTCAAATTTGAACTGGACTCAACTGGATTTTTTAGCTTCGCTTCGATTTGCCACTGTATTTATATACGTTTGGTGGCAGTGGATTCATATGAAACCAGAGATAGTGTTTTTCACAGCCAGTGGTTATAACGTTAAAAATGAATTTAGAATCATGTTGTTGAGATGCGGCGACCAAGCAGGGCGGTGTTAATGACACCTCCCTGGACCAACATACCAATTGAAAACGCACTGTCGGCACGATCGAAAGAACCACTATAGCGTGTAGCATGTAAAACTATTATAAGGAAATTGCAGCCCCTCACCTCTAATTTGAATAAGTGTTACCCGTTATTCTAATTCAGAAACGGGTTTGGTAATTATTATAAATTATGTGGCAATGTTTACTTATTTAAATCCATGCGGAATTACTCCTTAGGATTCCTTAAAATTCCAATAGTTTTACACAGAAAAGCAATGAAAAGTACTTGTGAGTCAAATAAGAACAGATCTGTAAGATTTAGCAACTTAATTAGTTTTTAAAATAAACTTGGACAACTCAGGCTTTTCCCTTTAAAGAGAGATATCACAGTATGCGTGTCTAGCGAATTTATCCACTCAGGATCTCCTCGGAACATTTGCCTCTTCCCCTTTAATAATAGTGTATGCATAGGTATAACGGGATATTTTCGGGGGCCTCGAGTGAAAAAGAGGTAGGCTGGGCAGTTTTTACCCCGCACTCAAGGAAAGCCCTTAACGATTTTTCAAAAAAATCCCACTGTCTGCGGTGTCAGTTTTAGAAGTACGCCTATGATTACACTAAGGAGGTTCCAGAGTATCCACCCTACCAAATAGTCATTCTATTGTTTCAATTTTATCGCTAAGTTAACTACGTACAGTAATTTAAGCGACTCGACTCAAGTCGTTCACTGGAGTCGTGCACCGTTTTACGCCAATGGGAGAGAATGTGCTATAATTTTTAAAGTAAAGTGGCAATTTTGAAATTCGTAACTCAAGTCGCGACTTGATCACAACCCTAGCAAGGTTCAAATAAAACAGGCTCTTTGATTTCTTGAGCTTCATACGTTTGGTTTATTGTAGGAATTCAGAAAGTACTGTGGCTTTAAAAGTGGAAATACTGTAGAAAAGACGGCATTTCCAAAAGGAGACAGTTCTTCCCGCTACACCAGAGGCAATGTAATACTATAGTCTTTGAGAAGGGAGGCGGAGCAAATTTGACCTTGGAAAGAGAATTATCCATGCTAAATATCTTTCACCACTCTTGAAAAATAGGTAGTTAATGCACCCGTTTACCCTTTAAACATGTGACGTTTAGTTGTGATCGGAACGTCACTCGCATCAAAGTCACGGCAGTGTGACTATGAAGGGCGAATTTTAAATGCAAAGCGATGAGATAGCCCGAAACCAAAAGACGCTCGTGGTCGTCAAGGAACAACATTTAGAAACCGAAACCTTAGACTACTGACTAATTCCCTACCTTTCTTCTTCACATGAAACTAAGGCAAATGGCGTGAAAATGTTGTTTCACTCTTACATCATTGTTAAACCAAGCTTCAAAATATCATAACCAATGGACCATTTTCTGTTTCACAACGCACAATTACAGGTTATGCGTACTGTACGAGCAGAAACAAAAAGCCTGACTGAACAAACTTCCTCGTGAAATAATATAGGAAAACTGTACCGAGTGTATGTAGTAATGTATGGAGTAATTTCGAAACGTTCAGTAACAGAGATAACAAACACTATTGCATTGTTATCATGTTATTTGGATCGCGGAGCAGTATATGTCGTTTAGAGGCAATTTTTTCTCGCGTTTATGATTTTGTTCTTGTAGAAGTAACTGAAACTAGGCACTTTCTAAAGAAGAACATACCAATACGCCACAACGGTGACTGCAGAATTAGAATATATTGTTCCAACTGAAGTTATGCTCGTACTTTTGTACAGGCTACTACGAGGTATCGATAATACACAATACTAACTAGAATACAATTCAGTACCCTAAGATGCATTTCTTTTCTCAAGCATCTCCGTAAATTTCAAAACACTCACAGCTAGGCCACATTTAACAATTTCTTAAGTCAAAATAACACAGAAAGTCAAAAAGAACTATTCTTCAAATTTGTTACGTCTCATGAACGAGACAACTGACTGAATGTGACCAGTGTTCGATCTTGGGACCTCTACATCGTGATCCTGTCATAACTGGTCACGTTTAAGTAGTCACATTCTTGCCCACCGGCGTATCCAGGAGGCCCAGCAGGCCATGCCCCCCCCCCCCCCCCCCCCATTGAAAAATGAGGAAAAAATAAAAAAAGCGAAAAAGGGGAGAAAAATTAAGAAAGAAAAGAAAAAGAGAGTTGAGAAAAGAGGAGAAATTTGTTAAATGATCCAAAAGGACGTTTAAGCTATAGATTTCTGTATGGGATAGGGTGAGGTGTGTTTTCGACCGAGTGGTGGATCTATTGTAATCATTTGTTATCACAAATGTTTCTCAAACTAACTGAATTTTCGCAAATCCTTCCCAAACTATCAAAATTTTCGCACGCTCTGGGCGCTTCAAACCTTACCCACAATGTTGTTCTTATTATCAGTATCTTTCGATAGCGACTCCCAGCGAAGCACAGCAGCAAAAGTCCAAAGTTGTTTACGAATAACTGGGTAAAAGACTGGCTTTTTTAATTGGCATATATGTTTGTTCGGCAATTGAAAGTGTCTCGATGCATATTCTGACTGCAGGTTTTTTCACGGAAATCTTGTTTAACGAAAAGTTTCGGCGCGCTGCGCGCATGCGCCACGGTTTGCATTCCATCTCATGGCCATTATGAAGGTAATAATACATGGTGATCACAACAATTTCAAAAAAAAAAAAAATAAACTCATCTACAAACATCTTTAGGGGTGCTGCATCTATATGGGAGCTTGCAATCTAATTTGTAGCATGATGTGAAAAGTTGAAACTTAAAAGTACGTATTAGACGTAATACAGTTTTCAGAAATTTTTACCGGGCGCTTCCCGTGCGCGACCATTATCGGTATAGATGGGGAGTGGTAATACACTTACAACGAAAAAGCATTCTGAACCGCGATTGTTAGTCCTTAACCCCTTCTGCTATACCTATCAGGGATGTGTACCTCTCCCTCCAGCACATTCCCCATTGCTGGAAGCTGTTCTTCTGGATTCTCGTTCAAAACTACTGCAAAAAATAC
>WURT03049149.1:0-14353 GCA_009936505.3 Holothuria glaberrima
TTGTGGCTCACTGGCTTGTTTTCCCTACTCCATTGCTTATGCTGAGTACCAAGCACAATGGCAGTAGGTTCCATTTTGAAAGTCTTTGGTATGACCCGGCTAGGATTCGAACCCCCGACCTTCCGGCTGCAAGTGGGATGCATCCTGGTCAAGCGTGACCAATACTGACCAGCAGCAGCAGCAGATTACTGCCTAATCTAATGTGTTAAATGTACAGTATTACTGCATTTTGATCTCTTGTCTTGTATCCTTGGGCACCTAAGATGCTTTATCTCAAATGCTTCTCTCCACCCAGGGGTTAAGTGGGTGCCCTTGAGGTGATTTGCTATTGAGCACACTTTCAGAGCAGCTGCATCACTGGAGTAATTGTCTCGGGGATGGTTTACCTTTGAGCAGGGGTAATATTTGTAAAGCGCTTTGGAGCTTATCGTTAGTGTAAAGAGCTAAATAAAAACAAATTATTAATACTCATAGGTTTAGATCTTGAGTAAATATTTGTTAGCTAGGCATAATTTTAGTTAATATACCTACTGGCAGAGTTCATGGAACTGTGTTGTGACTGTATAGAACAGTATGATGAAATGCATTTAGTCCCTTGTCTTGCACAAGGTATAAAGTGCAATGAAGGGTGGAGCATAGTACCACATTGAACAAGTCATCTCTGACCAACTAGAGTGAAGCTACTCTTTGAATTAACACCAGTCAAATTGCAGTCATCAATTGTATCTAAAGAGAGATGATCATATTCCTAAATTATATATATATATATTGTAATAATTATTATTATATTCCTAAATTCCTAAATAAACCCCTTTAAACTGTTGAAAAGTAGTACTGTGTTAATGCACTAGTAGGCCTGTTCTACTGACATTTTCGGTGGATGAGGTGCTGAATTGTTAATGTCACAGATTCAGAGCAGTTAGCTGAAGGGAATATAAATGATTGAATAAAGAATTACCGTAGATTAAGAGATCTAGGTTTTCTTTACAACACTTCTTTGCAACTGAAAATGATTGTGGAGTCATGACTCCGTAGTATTGAGTGACCCGGCCAAGCCTGGGGTTTTGCCCTCAGTTAATTGATACATTTTCTCCGTTTGCAGACTGTAGCTGAGTGTACCAAACCTATGGACCCAGACACCTGGAATGCCTACCTCATTGTTAGTAATCGTGCAAGGTCTGTTTGTTACTCAGTCAGACAACAGCAGTTTCAACGTCAGACACAGTTTGCTGTCAGTCAGTTAGCAAGTAGTGCTGAAGACCAGCTCTACCTTATGGAACATTTGAGGGTAAATATCCTTAATATGTTATCTCAATTGCACTGCCAGAGATTTATAATGCACACTCTCGACTCTTTTGAGTGCTTGATGCATGATAAAGCGAATCATCCACAAATGTTTAATTCAAAAGAATCATTAGAAGCCTGTTAGGGCTGTACAACAAGTCTGCCATTCAGATGCTTACAATTAAACTCCTACAATGCATTAACCCTATACCAAGCCCTCAACTTGGATCCAAGAACTTCAAGCTGAGAGGTGAGTGGGTTATAATGAGGCTAAAAGAAATTAATTTGTGACTTTTAACCAAGAATTATAGTTTTGAACTGACCTGCCTGAGATCAGAAGGGAGGGGGTTCCCTCCATACTTTTAGGGAAATATCAATTTGGGGATGTTCTAATACATTAAGCCAAGAGAATGAAAGTCATAGAATACCGTCCACCTACCGCATGTGTTGAAAGGCGCTGCCAAAACTTTTCATTATTTGAAAAACATTATTTAATAAAAATTTATCTGCCAAAATATTTTGCCTTGAATTTCATCAGAATTTCTTTAAAATGTTTTCTGAAAATAAAAACTTCACTGATGTCATCGTATTAGCCTCATAAATACCACAGTTCAAATCCATTTTCAAGCCTTGTACATCGTTTCAGTAATGTGAATGTACCTTTCGTTTTAAATTGCGTAGGGCCTTGCTACATTGATATGTTCAGTACCCTACCATAGGCTACATAAACTGTAAGCACCAAGCTAGAGTCTAGTGTATCATGATATTGTTTTGCCTATATTTACCAGTGCTGCAAAATAATGAATAATGAATACTGATAAAAGCCTCATGTGTTTTCCAAAATCATCCAGACGGTATTCTATGACTTTCATTCCTGCGGTCTTATAATGGTTTATGTAGCCCAAACTAGTGTAGGAAAATTCTGGCTAGGAATATTTTTTTGTGAGATTTTGACAAAATTTGGAAATTCTACAGTTTTGCATCTTTATGCAAGCACTGCTAACGGTTTTTACACAAAAGTCAAAATTTAGGACAGTCTTCAAATATAGCTACAGTTTGATGTACAGTATGTGATATTCAGCTAATTGGAAATCTAGCAGTTACAGGAGAATCTGATACAGTACAGCAGGGAGATACCAGGGACCCCTATCTTACATGGACAATCTCTACCTGGCACTTCAGTACAGTAGTAGAGTATATCTAGAAAATTTTCCTAGAGGGATGATCCCATGCAGGAGGTTATTAGGGACCCCTGTCCTGCACTGACATTCTTCTCCTGGCAGTACACATACTGAACACAGCTCAATACTATACAGTATTTTCAACTGGCAAATACAAACCTCTACACTCTACATATTCCTAACATGAGACCCCCTGGATCATGATCAAAGTCTGAGGCACTCAGATAATTCTGTTATTATCTCTGTTTTAGGTAATTTTGATTCCATTCTTTGTTCATTTTTTAGCAAAATCAACTACAGTTGGCTTCAGTGGCTGAAGAGACATTACAGAGTGTATCTGATGGCCAGCAAGAATTGTTGACAGCCCAGGAGACCATGAAATCAACACAGGTGATGTATGGCTTTGCAAATGTGCTTCATAAAGTACACGCAGGTTTGAATACTGGTTGCAGTTATGCTACACTTCTGCAGTATTTATCCTGCATATTCAGTCTTTTAAATCCATCCATCCATTTATCAATTGACATTGCATTTTGAAGTTACCACATTGACAGGGAAGGTTGTAATAATTTTTATGTGCACCCACTCTCAAAATACTATCAAAATCTAACCTTGGAGATGTTCAAAAGGTGTCATGCTCAAACTTTAAATTCATTATATTGTTTTGCAATGTAAGGGTTGTTAAAATACAGATAAGGGGGACTCCTCTGTAGGACTAATGTTGTTTTTTTTTTCTAAACATTTAGCTTCAATTACAAGAAGGCCTTGCTGGAAATGTGGAAGGGTTGATGAAAGAGAAGGCACTTATCGCAGCTGGTCACAAAGAACTAGAAGAAATGGCAAAGAATATCAGCAAAAAATTAGGTAAAAATAATTAAAAGAATTGCAGATTGTGATAAAGTAACTTTCATGTAATTTAACGATGTTGTTCATTGCATTTTATTTTGGTTTTATAGCAAAACAATGAAGTGCAAAATGTATGATTTATCCAACATGTTCACTGGATTATCAAAAGGTATTTTGCACAGATTATCTCATCAGCAGTCAAACAGCTGTTGGTCAAGCTGACCAACAGAAAAGAAACTAGTAATTTAGATTTGGTGATTCACTTTGAGGAGACTTTGCTGTGGGATAATAGAGGTTTTTCACTGATGTCACTGTGCTGGGCGTCACTGTATTCTGACGGCCAGGCGTCCATTGTACAACAATTGTAACTAAGGCCGTGTCATGCACGCATATCGATAACACACCTCCTGCACATGAGCAGTGACGGCCAATGTGCCAAATTGAAATGTGCTGGCATCACTTGAAAAACCTCTATACTTCCAGTGAGAGATCAGTCTGGTGAGGCCTGTTAGCATACTTCTTGTGGTGTCCAGGAATCCATTTGCAAACTACGTTAATTCCATTTTGATGCGTGCACTGAATGATGTAACAGTCATAGGATGTACAGCTTTTGTCTTCACTTTATAACTTGCAAAAGATTCTATGACAGCTTCATTTTTTGCATCCAAACATTTTCAGATAATGCCACCCAGCAGTTGTTCGAACAAGATCTTGATCGTCAGCAGTATCGCAGGGAAGTGATGGAGGATCTGTCTGGGATTCAAAATAAAACAAAAGCATTAATTGACCAATTGGGTAAGTTTTCATTTATAATATCAGATTTGTGGAGCTAGTATTATTGGAGATTTCTAAAAGTTTAAATATTTAGAAGGATGAAGAACAATTGCAAAAGAATGTTTTATGATTCCTTTACATGTGACAAAAATATAGACAAAGGCCATTTCTGGAGTGCTACCTTGAATGTCTTAACTAAATAATTCAGGCATTGTTTGGCAGTTATTGTGTGATGGCTACACTAGGTAACCACTCATGTGTAGGAAGCCTATGGCTTAAAAATTGCAACTTCACAGGGTGGCTGACTGTATCAACAATAAGCATTAAGTTTGGTTTCTTATCAATCTCAAGTGAAGGTACTGTAGTACAGTTGGGAAAACCATAGATTGCTTTTAGATGTAGATGTAAAACCGACTGTATAAATGTACTATGGCCCAGCTCAGAATTGGTGGTACACCTCTAAGTTGTTAAGCTTTCATGCTTCAAATGTTACTGCTTTTCATCTACTGAACCAAAGCACAGACTTGAGAAGCCCTTCTGTAGAAAGTGCATGTACTCTAGAGAACTGTCAGTCTACCAGGCTTAAAGAAATAAATGAAAAGAAGAGTGTTTCAGATGGTCTTGCTTTCCATAACCCCAATTCAAATAGAAAAAAATGTGTATATTCCAGAAAGAGAAGCAGGGATTACAAAATCTGTGGGAAACACACAAAAAGGACAAACACACGAGTTATCTTGAAAGACAGTGAGCTCTTAAACTGATATCTGATTGGACAAGAGATGAGGCCTTAAATCCCGATATGTGGCTGCAATGTCTACCTAGGAGTTGCCAGCAGTTGTTTGTTTATTTGCAATTGATAAAACAGTGCCTGTTTAGGTTAGCAGATGGTAAAACAGTGCCTTCTTGGTGTTTGCAGTTGATGAAAAGGGTCAGTTGATAAAGTGGTGCCCTTTTAGGTTTGTAGTGGATACAGCAGTTTGTAGTTGATAAATGGTGCCTTCTTAGGTTTTGGTTTGTAGGTGATAAAATGGTGCCCTCTTAGGTTTAGGTTTCTAGTTGATAAATGGTGCCCTCTTAGGTTTAGGTTTGTAGTTGATAAATGGTGCCTTCTTAGGTTTCGGTTTGTAGTTGATAAATTAGTGCCCTCTTAGGTTTAGGTTTGTAGTTGATAAATTATTGCCCTCTTAGGTTTAGGTTTGTAGTTGATAAATGGCGCCTTCTTAGGTTTCGGTTTGTACTTGATAAAATGGTGCCCTCTTAGGTTTAGGTTTGTAGTTGATAAAACAGTGCCTTCTTCAGTTAGTAATTTACAAAATGGTGCCTTCTTTGGTTTGCAGTTCATAAAATGGTGCATTCTGAGGTTTGTTAGTTGATAAAATAGTGCCATCTTAGGTTTTGCAGTTGATAAAACCCTAACTTCTCAGGTTTGTAGTTGACAAAATGGTACAGTATCTTATTTTGTTTTTTCAAAAATTGTTTTGAACCTGAGAAACCTTTTATCTGTGGTTAGGCTCATCATAGAGCAGTATTCTCTTATGTCCACACGTCTATATATTAATCTGTTCAGCTAATTATTTCATCATTTCACATATATGACTACAGATGACACATTCTCATAATTTTTGGTAACTAAACTTTTGTGAATATTGCAAAATATAGTACTTTTCACATTTTAGAGTTTTTGTAGGGCTGTCACAATTCATAGATAATCGTGATAAAGGCATTACATAGTTTTCCTGCTATAGGATACTGGACATCTTTTAAATCTCGGGATATCAAAAAAATACAAAAAAGTAGAAGCAAACAAATGCATTGTTTTTTAATGATATTCATAAACATTAATTGCAGTTTCCATGTTTTCAAATTCATGTCATGTTGCTAAAATAAACAGAAAAGTTACAAAACAATCAAGCAGTTAAGAGTTCGAAATGTATCAAGTGTCTAAATTGAATACATTCACAGGTTCAATTTTCGTTGGGTTACATCCTGACATTATGATGTGTCGCGATACTTTTGGCAGTGATGACCCACAATGCCATTCTGTATCATGACAGCCCTAGAGTTTTGCCTTTAAACAACTATCAAAAAATGTTTTTACATGTATGTTTTTTTCCTTATAGAAACCAATTTTCATGAGGTGTTATCCTTTCAACAAGGCAGCTCTGACTATTATCAGGAGACACTTCAAAAGTTGTTGATGGTCAATCAAACAGTATCTTACCTGCTAGGTACTGTAGGGGAGATGAAAGATGGCATTGATGAAAAGTTGACCTGGGTGACTGCCCTCCTGGGGGGTGCAGGTAAGTTTGTTGCACATTGCCAACTAAATTTCTTGCATATACTTCTTGCAAGCTAACCTCAAACAGAACAGAAGTGAATAGATACCTGTTAGTCCTGTTCCTTTTTGTTATGGTATCTATTCAATTTGAGGTATGCTTCATGCAGTATATCCTACATTGTGTGTTTGTTTCTTGACATGCAGCCTTTGACATCACTTTTCTTTGACTTGCCAAATGTTGGTAGCATTATTCATTAAAAAAGAACGGACGAAACACAAATTTCTTATCACACATTACAAAGTAATGAAATGTGAGCATTCTGTCGAAATTTTCAATGTTTTAGTTTTTAGTGCATTTCTAGAAAAAATAAGTAGTTGAATTTTTTTTGCAACTTCCTTCCAAAAGTGAATTAAAAGCCAGAAGGAGTGATGTCAGAGTTTCTCATTGATGAATAATGATTCCTTTTCAAGGGAGGATTGTCATTTAGCATATGCTCCATCATGATTTACTCCACAGAATATTAAGCTGAAGACACATTACATGCTAGTGGTACCTAATCTGTAGAGTTGTTCTTGTTGTTTTGTGACATTTTTCGAAAAGTAAACTATGTAGGATTGTGTAAATTGTTATGCATGGCAGCTATCTATCACTTTGTCGAAGGAGACAGACAACAAGGATTTAATACATTTTGTGGCAGATCTAGAGGGGGTTCAGTGGGTTTACTTGCACTCCCAAATTTTGTTTTTAAATTGAAAATTGATCAGCTGTGACTTTTACATCCTATCACAGACATCTCACTTTTGCTCTCCTTGTCACTAGGTCTAGAAACTTGTTCCCTATATTGAGAGTACCATTTTTTGTCTAAGACCTTCAGATGGATGAAACTCTCCCACAATGGGTGAATCTAGTGCTCCCCCCAAACAGAAATCCTGGATCCACCCCTGGTTACATTGAACAGGTGCCAAGCAATATTTACCCTGTGGTCTTGGGATTCAGGACCTGGGTTGCTTTGAAAATATATGAGCAGGCAACTTACACTTTTCATGGAAAACAGCTGGTAACATGAGTGTATTAAATCCATAAGTGAAGTTAGTGTTTTAAATGAGTAATCAGTTTCCTTGGTTTGTGCACAAAAGAGTGACATAACTTCATTAACTCCTTTCACATGTTTGTATGTACATGTTGTAACTTACAATACCACAGTACTCTCAGAGCCTTGGCAGTACATTGTCACCATGCCAAACACTAAAAGTTTCAATGAATTACCAAAAAAGTTCCTGGTGACAAAAATGTGGCACCTGGCCCTGTCAAAATCTACAAGGCTAAGAACCAAATGTCGATTGGACTGGACCTTTTCCAAGCATTAATTGAAGACTAGGCTGATAATGCACATGAATTATTTAAACCCCACCATGCATAAATTCAGGGCATGTTTCATTCCTCAGTTTTAATCTGGAGTTCATTTAGTAATCTGGAGTTGATCTAGATCAGGTTTCA
Source organism: Holothuria glaberrima (assembly GCA_009936505.3). NCBI lineage: Eukaryota > Metazoa > Echinodermata > Holothuroidea > Aspidochirotida > Holothuriidae > Holothuria > Holothuria glaberrima. The sequence continues at coordinate 7,862 of WURT03049149.1, forward strand.
GGCAGTAAAAACATTGTCACCACAGGCTTGGGTTGTATATTTAATGATCAATAAACATTCTTTTAGCTATCTTAGTGAGTGCCCTTGTGGAATAATAGCATTACTCTTTAGAGAAAAAAACCCTTCAATATTCAACTTAATTGTGACATAAAACTTAAAAGTGACTTCTGGTGTCTTTTCCTAAAGGGGAAGTGAGGGGGGAGTCTCCCAGGGTGATCATTTTCTTTTACAATGTGAAAATTGCTTGAGTTTTATGGGATAATGTTTCTTCTGGCTAAGCTGAGTAGTAGAAGAAGGTTTGAGTAAATCATCACAATGAGATTAGTTAAGAGAAGTTATGAACCATATTGTATCTCTGATTGAGGTCAATAACAGCCTTTGATTGACTGCTCATGCAAGCTCTTAACTTGCCTTAGCTGATATTTAAACTAACTGTAAAACACTTTACCTTTAATATAAAGCACACTCTCTTTAGGTAATTAATTTGGTAATTGATTACCCCACCACACAAAGAATACAGTACAAAACAGCTCCCGTAATTCTCACCATGGTCAGCTGTGTTGTACTCTTCTCCCCTTTTCAAAAAAATGAGATCTGCTGTGATGTATTAGCAGGAAAAGTGTGAAAGGCCAACCTTGTGCAGGAGTGGTATTAAATCCACTTGTGACTGTTTTAGTCTTGGAAGACAATATTAGAACAAGATATAAGTTTGCAATGCCCATAGCAATGTTTGTGTAAACACAAGACTTTTCAAGCTGAAATTGAAAAGCAAAATGCGATTAACTTCTTTCACGTTTTAGTAAGTATGTTTATACACTGGGACATGGTTGTAGCTACATTGATTGGCACTAGGCAGTACAGCTAGGGACGGCTCTTTAGTGCCTGAAACTCATGGTCATTAAGCCTGGCAGAATTTGGTACTAAGTTCACTATTAACTGTAGAAAATGTGATGATTTGAACTGGTGCTAAAGGAACTCAGTGTTTTCAGGTGTTTTATGATGTATATAACCAGCTGACCATTATACCCCTGTAGGTCCAATAAATCAATAATAGAACCTATCATTTTTAATCGTTTGATGCTACACTGTTAATGTTTTGTTTGCGGTTTGAATGAGGGGCTCACCTCTTACATTGGTCTATCTGCAACCTTGCATCAGGATAAGATTTCATTTGGAGTAAGGATTTATTTTAAGGAATGAAGTAGACATGTGAAAAAGGAACGGTATGAAGTACTTTATTTTTTTGAAAGTGGCTCTGTTAAAGTAAAAGACCTTTGTCAGTTTTTCAAAGAGTTTATTTGTTTTACCTCTCTTCTTTCAGAGAAACTACTAATAGCTCACACAAACTATAATGGTAACTTTTATTTTATGCATGCAACCAAACTTCAAAGCTTCCTTTGATTTTTTCTTTGCTTGCCTGCATGGCATAAATACATTCCCATCTCCTGAGAGAGTTTTAGGGGGAAATTTATAACTCACTCCCATACATACATCACTCCCATCAGAATTAAGGGAACCCCTTTCACTTTCCAATTTCCACGTTGAAAATTAAATTTTTTGTAATACAGGATTTGTTCAAGAGGAATGACAGTGATTCAATTTAGAATGCTTTGACTTGGATAGATAATCATGGTTAACCTCTTAGAATCATAATCTGGGAGCCTCAACATGACTTCCCATTCCAAGTTATCATATGTGTTGGAGGGAACTGGGGGAAACAAAAATATTAAACCATCAGACAAAATTCCAATAACAATTTTTCATGTCAAATGTTTTTGCATAAGAGTTCTCAAGATAAATTTGTCTTTGTTTGCTGAAACAATCATAATTGTGGTAGCACATTAACGTCCACCTTCTTTTATTATGCCATATCACTGCCAGCTATAGCATGATAAAACTCAAACAGCTGCATGCCCTTTCTCTTACCTTAGCCAAATATGAAAATTAATTAGCATATGCAGACATGGGTGTGAAAAAAGTCACTTTTTTCATATTTCACAGGAAACTCTTAAACATGTTTGCACAAAATCTGCTTTGTATGGTAATGAATGGAACTAATTTCCTCTGCATGCATGCTTCAAGCTATAGTAGTATGGGTTAGTTAGTTAGTTAGATGAGGTTTTACGGCAAAGTTTCTAACCAATTGGTTTAAGTCGAGCCGGCCATGGCCTCTTTTCCGGTTGTGGCTCACTGGCTCATTTTCCCTACTCCATTGCTTATGCTGAGCACCAAGCACATTGGCAGTAGTATGGGATGCAGTCATTAACTGTCAGTTGGTTCACATGCTATAAAAGTCAAGATATGATATTCTTTTGATGTGGTTTTTGATTGGTCAATGATGCATTTATGTAAGTCATAATTTAGGAGAGTACCTGTACCTATGCAGCTATTTATTGCAACCTGAAATCTCTTTGTGAAATTATTGCTTGCAATCATTAGTCCATCAGCAACTTTTATTCTTTCATGCATAATGGCAACTGGGCCGTTAGACCTCATCTAACTAACAAATTCATGCATAATTTGTCATCTTTTTCAAACGTTCAGTGGTCAAAAGTATCATTTATGTAAGTTTATTGCTATCATTGGCAGCTGTGATCCTGACTTGATATTTGAAGGGTTAATGCAGATAACTCAAGTTTATTTTGAAATCTTTTATAGGTTAATGAATTCATTCATAGGTTAATCGTTAAGTTGAAGCCACACATACTGTAATGTCTGGTTGGTGTCACACTTTTCATGCACACTATTTTATTGTGTAGATCTGTTTGGTCGCTACTTTACTTGGGTCATTGATGTAAACTAGGTATCCCTAGATTTTAATGAAGGTCATCGGTCACATAACTATGTCAAAGTTCATGCAAGTTTTTGAAATGTAATATAGATGATAAAAGTAGAAAGCATAGATGCACCATAAGTGCCTTCAATTAAGACCAAATGTCACATATCAAGGTCAACGGTCATGCAGGGTCAAGTTGTGAAATAAACTGACAATGATTGGTACAGTATCATTTGAAAGTTGGTGTTAATTGCTACAGATGCATTGTAGGTAGCGTTTGCACCAGGTAGGAAATTTGTACCCGGGTAATTCATACCCTCAATTCTTACCCTAAACGTATTACCGTTGGGTACATGGGTACCCGACCGTGGGCGTAACCTTGCAACATCTGACTTCAGTGCATTGTATGCACATACGTACAATTCGTGACTCAACCCATCGGACCCTCTTCTCTTCTTTGATCAGATCAATCTGATAAAAACTCTACATCACAATGCTTTACAAAGATTTACATCATTTTTGCCATTGATTAGTGCAGTTTAGCAAAAGCAAGGTACGGAAACAGATTAAAACAACTTCAACTTTATCGTGAATGAGATGAAGGGAAGAACATTTTTTAAGATGTAATAACCATGCCGTTTCCCCAAGATCATAAGCAAACCAAAGAAAAACATTACCCAGGTAGTAATTTTCCACCCAGGTAGTGATATCGTCGGTCAGGTACTTGGGTATCCGGTGCAAACACTAATTGTAGGTGTCATGAATTGTCCAGTGTGGTCAAAGGTCACATAGTCATAGATCATATGTAGTGAAATTGTGAGCGAGCTTGAGAATATCGGTGACTAGTTTGCACCTGTGACTCTATTTTTTAACCAATTAAAGCCATTTTGCTTTCTGTAAAAACATCTTTCTTGTTGCCCAAGGACTTTCATGTGATACATGAGGTACAAACTAAAGCACTTATGTAGTGTCTAACATTTACAGCATGCCAATAAGAATTTCCCTGTGGAGGTTAAGATGCTAGTATTCTTCTTTTCAGTGTGCTATGGGATTCATACAACATGCTAGATATCTGAAAATGAAGTTTTATTATGCAGGAGTCTCATTATATTTTTGACTTTTCCTTATTTGTAGCTAACCTAAATATCTAATTTCTACATTTATACCTTAGGAAAAATCACCCCAAAATTTGTACCCCTCCCCTACCCTCTCAAGAAAAATCTTATGAAAGTATTACAGCTCTCCCGTGATTTTGTTTTCTCCTGTAAAGTATCAGTGACCTCATGACCTTTGACGTACATATCTCCCATTACATAAACTAAACATACTTGAATAACTTAATTCATTCCAAAACTTTCCTCCACAGGTGACAGCATTGAGCTCCTTGTAACCTGTGTTTTTCATCTCTGCTACTTCTTTGTTATGGCATTCATCTTGACATTTCTTGGAACCCCTGTGACCTCTAGACTCATAGTTATTCTACTGGTACCTTTAAATGCCTTGGCTGAGATCAACCATGGATGTAGTCTGGACTTTGCTTCTTTAACCTTGGTTATTGGTGTGATAATTTCAGGTGAGTGAAGTTATATTTATCATATACAAGATGGTTTATTGCTTAAAAGTTGAGTGAAAAAGGCAGAAATTGATACTTATTGGATGCAGTAGAGCCTAGGTTCCCAAGCGGCAGACTGCAGGCCATTTGTAGCCTGCAATGTGCATGGAAATAGTCTGCAGAAGATTAGAGAAGTCCAAATGTAGAAAGCTGTTGAATGAAGTCCAGGCTACAACAATAAATTTCAAGCAACTCTGCCAGGAATAAAAGTGGGTGGCAGGCCACTGGCTACTTAAAGGTCTGTAGACATGTAAATGTGATGCTTGCATATTTGGTGTGAAAAGCATTAAAAGTGATAAAAATAGCTGCAATTTGTATTAAAATCCATCAAATATTCACCATTTTACAAAAGAATTACTGTTTTTCACCTATATCATGAATAAACATGAGCTACTTTTGCAAATTTATGATGTATAGAGAGGGACCTGTCAACTGAGTGTAATGTTATCCTTTGTTAGTTTAGCCTTCATTCCAAGGACATCTATAATTTTGGTATGCCCTGAGGGGTTAATTTTGAAAGTAGCTATTTAGTTCTTTGAAAATATCCACATTAAACACCAAACTAGAAACTAGCTATTAAGTAATTAACACATAATTTATAAAGGAATAACCAAAAAAAATACAGACCCTGTGCAACACTCCACATCATATTTTTACATAGCTAATGAACAATTCCCACACATAGTCAAACTTTGAAGTGAAATATCTTGAGAACGGTACAAGATATTGATTTTTGATCAGGGGATCTTAATCTAGCTTTGTTGAGTAGAACAACCGAATTTATTACATGTCCACGGACCTTTAACTCAACTGAAAGTGTGAATGTATGTATGGAGTAACTTCCCAGTGACCTTTGCAAAACATGGGTAAGGTTATTAAGTATAGCTCAAAATCACTTGAGAGTCTTTCAGCATAACAGCTAAGATCCCCTTTCAGAACCGTGACAGAATTTACAACCCTACCAGGATAATCTCACCTGGACAAATCCCAACCAAGACAATTCCCCTCAGTCAACCTCTCTTACAGGAAAACTGAAGATTGTTCAGGGTGGAAATTGTCCTAGCTTGTCCTAGGTGGTAATTGTTTGGGGTAGTCTTTTGAGGGGGAGCTGTCTGGGGAAGAAATTGTCCAGGTGAAAATTGTGCAAGAGGAGTTATTTAGGAACCTTTCAAAATGCCTCTGACATGACCTGGTTTGACTTGCAGTGGTTATACATAATCATGAGAAATATTTTTAACCATACTCATGGCAAATACATACTAGCAGACTGTTTGTCTTTTCCAGTTGGTTTCCAAGTTGTTGCATCTATGTCCATTGATGGTTTAACCAACTAGGTTGCAAACTGTAATGCACTTTAGCTGACTTTTTAACCCATATGGCAAGAATTTCCCACTTGTTACCCTGATTTGTCAAAGCTTTGAAGTTGTAAGAATGTAAATCACTTATGTTTAACACTGAGTACAAAGTACTGGGTAATAAGAAAATAGCAATTGATGGAAAAATCTCCTTGAAATTCAAGTTCTATTCAAAGATATCATTTATTGCAGTCATCTGCTGCTGCTGGTGGTCAGTGCCAGTTGGGCCCAACCAGGATGCAGAAATGCCGACTACCACTAAGCTCAGAAAGTTCCATTTCCGACCGGCACTGATTTCAGATAACAGAGTAAACAAAGAAGTACTTTTGGTTCCAAGAGTATGTGCCTTCCTCAACCCTGCTGTTTACCATTTTCATCTCCCCAAAGCCCCCAGCCCTTAAAGACACTACTCTTCTATGTGCTGATGTAGGGCACAGAAGTGTTCACCATACAGTAGTAACTGGGAATGTTTAAGTATGACTTATGTTCTTGCCAGTTTTTTTTGGGAAGGAAATTTGTCAGGTTTGGAAAGGTATCTCCAAACCTGTTTGGTGTGTAGGTAGCATGCCACTAATTATTTCTCCATGGATTTACACACTAATTTTGGTCCATTCCGTGGCCTCTGGACCCTTATAGAAGTTTTCAACGGGCACAAGCTACCCCTCATATGACAGCTCACGAGTAGGCCTTTCACAATAATTTCAAATTTGTGTATCATGACCATTGAAATTTTGAGCTAGAAGGGCTTG
>WURT03049160.1:0-14353 GCA_009936505.3 Holothuria glaberrima
ATCTATCTATCTATCTATCTATCTATCTAAAAATCAAGAATTTTGTGACCAACTCAATAAGCCCCTTTACTGCTCTGAGTTTCACTTTCGTTTTCAACGTAATGGTTCATGAACTAGGCCTATATGGTATACATAAGCAGTTACACGCATTTCAATATTATCTTACAGATATGTACTTTGTGTAGGCTACGCTATGGGTGGGTTTACGTGATATGAAAGTAGTTATAAGTGACTCGTCAAGCTACTGTTTTCCATCTGTATTTTACACTTGTAAATTTTTCCCTTAACCTGATCTTTCTCATTTCATTCAGTATACAGGTAATGAAATTTGATTAGCAAGGATGTTCATAAGAGTCGCGTATTTTTCTAATCTTTAGACATTTTTATGTTACTTTTGTTGCCGTTAATCAGAATGTTCGACTCATAAGTTACCGTCCAACTATCTCCAATCATGAAAGGGAAAACAAAAACGTCAAGAGACTCGAATGTTAGTTAAAATTTAAAAATAGTAAAAGTGGAAAAACGAGAATCCGAGAACTGATAAGATAAAAAATACTAAAGCTTTTGTATAACCACCTTCAAAAGAAAACGGCCTTGATGGAATACCTTATACTTAGGCAAAGATTTCCATGCGACCTGCAAACTGTATCATCAAAATATCTTATCCTTGAGAGCTTGTTCAGAGAATGTTAGCAAATAAACGTTCCATCGTCAAGGTGATTTGTTACTCTTTAAATAATGGTTTGTAGAAACAACCAAATGAAGAAAAGAAAACCTGCCAAACCAATATGTATTTAATACAAGCTGACAACGTTAATAATTAACGATTGCAATTTGTGGCAGCGTAGTAAATATAGTATCATCAACAGAAACCTGTTCTGAATTACAATGTGAGTTTACACATTACGGTGAAATCACATAGCAAAATGACTATGTAGTGCCCTTCAACGCATGTTTAGCTGTCTTATATTTTGTCGAAATTCTTTTTTACCGTCCTTTGTCTTGTCTATTTGATGAAGGTTAGTCTCTTCTCTGCATATTTAGGACGTACGTATCCGCAAAATAATCTTTGAACCCCATCCCTGCCCCATGCACCCAATTTCCACAAAACGGCGTAGTACAAGCTAGGAGTCTTATATTTTCAGCAGGTTACCATCATTCCGGGTAGAATTATAATTGCCGACAGTTTGGATTCGCAAAAGAAATAATGTCACTTTCCAAAATTTAAGTTTTGATGGTTACGTGTTACCTTTGGGTAAGTATTTATAGGTAATTTATGATAGGCAGAAATTATTATCACATCCCTTAAAGAGATGCTAAGACGTGGAAGTATATGATCTTTTTTAGAGTCTGTCATTGACTACTGCAACAGCCAGTTATCTCTGAGTGACCTTACAACACAGAACAGCGAGTGAGAAATGGTAAGCTATTTTAATGTTGAAAATGGTGAAGTCTACGAACAGATGTAAGCAGTGGTCTATGTTTTAGGAGGTACATTCAATACAGTAAACGTAGTCATTCTGTACCAACTTCCAACTCCCAGAAAAATGGAAGAAAATTTGCCAGTTTTTTTCTTCTTTTCATTTTTCATCTGTGACTGAATTATGCACATGGATATGTGGTCGCTCAACCTTCTTTTAAGCTTCACTAAATTAGATAAAAACAAGGGAATCATATTATAAACACATTTGGGTCCGGACTTTGAGATGTGAGAACGGGCTGTAATCTTTCGAAGATTCGTTGTCTACTGGAAAAGTGAAGGAAAACCGTCCCCATATTTAAAAATCATCGTGAATTTCTTTAAAATTTACCATAGGCACAAGAATTTCTTCCACTTAGGGGGAAAAAACTTGAGAAAAAGTTACCAAACCTTGTTAGAACTTTATTATTTCTAATAATTTAAGCAGTACAATGATGAGTGCGATGCACATTAAGCACACAAAATCAATGGAAAATTTATGGTCGACGGACTCTCTGCTCTAATCTTTTCCTGATTTTATGCCCCATAAAATCGGGAAAAATTGACCCTGCCTCCAACTCCACCGAGTTTCGCTTGGTCCGCTTCTCTAATTCATTTAAAAATTCCATATAAAAGATATCTGATCATTTGCCGTATGTTACGTTACTCTTTTGTGTTATCGAAGCAGGCCTATATTACTGGCACTTCGACACTGATTTAAAATACACGTGTCCAGAGGGGATATAAGCAGACTCCGAAAGGCATTGTTCTGATACTGTATCTATAACACCACATGAGAATCAGGGGCGTAGCCAGGTTTTTGGTGTGGGGGGGGGCAAACTCGACTCATCGTCCTCATTCTTGACCGCCTTCCTGGGGGAGGGGTATAAGGGGAGGGGTTGAAATTATTTTGCTGTTCCGAAGGGCTTAGATGCAAAATGGTGATTTTTTTTTATAATAGATCCCAGTGTTCTCCACAGGGGCTTATAGAGGGGCGACCCGCCCTCTGAGTGAAAATGGCCGCCCCTCAAAAATAGTTGCCGCCCTCCAAAAAATCCAGCTTCCATTTTCAAGTCCATTGCTTCATAACACATATACAAGTCATAAGTATGAAAGAAAACTTTCCCATCCCTCCAGGGGTGGCATCAGGATTTGCCCGACGAAGGGGCAAGACTCCCTGATGGGGGTCAGCGACCCGAAGCCCCGACAGCCAGGATGCCGTCGAGGGGTTGGTGAGGGGGATTTGAAGAAAACCTGTGTACTATGCCATGCTATTGCGGGGCATATTTTGCATAAAATTTTCTACATGATAGAGGAAAATAGTTCCGCACTGATTTAATGTTTTCCCGGAATCTAAGCTGTGGAAAAGCGCGCGAAGCGAGAGAAATTTTTTCAGGAAAGCCTACTCTAAAATGAATCTGTACTTATATAAAGCTTATATAGGTCAATTGTCCGGGCAGTTGGTCCCTGTCGGGCACAACTTACATTGTACTTCCCTCCTCGAGTCACCAGCCTTACCGCACAACAGACTAAAGAGAACCTTAACTAAGTTTAGCGAAATGAAATGAAATTCCCGACATTTACATAAATCCATGTATTCTACTTATTAAGTTACTTGAAAAGATGGAAAGGGTTTGTTCTTTATTTCCTATAAGTAAAGGAATTGAGGAAGAGTGGGCAAAGCATACGGAAAATGTTTGGTTTTCTCGCAGAAATGACCCATTTGAAAGCTAAAATAAGTAAACCAATCATGGGTGGTGAAAGAAATTTCCCGACAGGGGTTGGCCATTCAAGCGACCCCAAGTTTCGACAGCCCCTACGTCGAGGGGGTGGTGCGAAGTGGATATGAAGAAGCCTAACTATCCCATGCCATTGTAGGGCATATTTTGCACAATATCACTTGATACTTCAAACTGTCAAAAGCCGAGTTGAGTGCACACTGATAACTTCTTTTGAGCCTGAACTGCAAAGCGCGCGAAGCGCGCGAAAATTTTTGGTAGGCTTACACAAAAAAACATAAGTAATCGATAAGAACAAAAGAAAAAAAAAGGAAGAAACTGTAGGGGTTGTAGACCGTATCGGGGATAACATACATTGTGTCCAAACCACCTGAACTACCCGATGAAATAGCCAAACTTTGCTCTGTGAGTCGAACTGACCTAACGCATGACACACAAGAGAACAGCAACTAGGCTTTGTGATATGGGATGAAATTTACGACAGCTACATATCCTTTGTACTCTGCCTGCCTGTTCCTTGGTAAGGTTGACAGGACATATGCTATTTATGTGGAATGGAAGTATTGAAGAAACTGGAGTGACTCTTCAGCGCGCGTAGCGCGCCGAAAATTTTGGGTTCTTAATAGAAAAATTGTCTTCTTAAGAGCAAAAACAAGTAAACCGTTGGGGAGACTAGTTGCCGTCGGGGACTGCATACTTTACCGTATCCTACGTGCCATCCCTGCACACCTTCCTCCCTTCTCTTGCCGTTTTTTTTTTCTGCTCTCCGTCATTTTTTCAACATTGCCCATTGCGTCTCCAAAATTTCTGTGGGGGCACTGTGCCCCCCCCACTCTAGCTACAGCACTAATGAGAATGTCTTAAACGTGTCATGATTTCAACGTTGTGTGCTTGGTAGCCATAACCGGGTTCATTTTACACACAGAAATGCCAAACAGCTGTCGGTCAGAGATTTCAAGACTTCTTCATTAGCCTGCACTCAATTTCAAGCTTTTATTCACATTTTGAATGGTTAAGATTGCTAGCGACGGACAGGTTAATTTAGCGCAGTGGAATAACCTGTCATTTTACGATCAATAACTTCTGTGAAAGAGGTATACACTAATGAGTCACGTGAGTCTAAGGCATATTTCACACATCATGAAGAATATTGTGCACCCTTGGTATCTGTTTCTCTTTGCTCTCATTTTCATGACAACATAGCAATGTGATACTGTCAGGCGACATACTTTGAAGTGAAGCGCCTCTTATATAATATGGTAACGTTGAAACAAGTGATAGGTTCATTTAGGCCTAGCCTTGCGGAGTCTCCGATTGCAATTAACAGACTACGTTCAGTAGTTCATTCACAGTAACTTCTTATAAATTGATGTAAAGTATCCTTGACATAAGAGAAGCAAAACCATGCTGTGCACATATGGCAACCTGATTGATACGTGACATGGTGATAAGAAGAAACAGGTACAAAAACAGAGCGCCACAACAGAGAGGCAACACAATCCACAAATTATCATAAATAGACACATTCATGTTTACAAACAAATGAAGTCACGGCTGGTGGGCAAAAGAGTTGGTAAGGCGCGCTTACATTGTCGTCACAATGGAATGTAGATTCCAGTTCTGCTTTCTGCGTGAGATCGCGCAAGCGTTTACACGCGCAACACCAAACATACACGCATGTGTTCTTGCGCATGCTTTATGCCATCCAGTGCCAATCAATGACGTAACCGTGGACAGCCTATAATTACAAGGGACATGTAAAGTAGATTGTTTGGAATGGAGAGCTGCAGAGCTTTTAGCGGTAGGAAATTGGCCATAGGTAGCGATATTATTAAGCAGAAAGTGCTTAGACTGGCCAGGAGTGTAACCACGATTTGGTCCTGGAATGGGGGGGGGGGTCAGACCGCAGTAAGTCCAAATCACAAGCGGCACCGCTGGACCGCAGAGCCCTCGGTATGGACGTGGGGTCCAGGGGTACCCGTAAGACTATGAGCGTTTTTCGAAATGAGGATTGCACTTGGGGAGGGTGGCAGGGTGTCATTGTTGGAATCATTCCCAAGTAGCAGGTGATACTTGAGTAGTATTTTTCGCGCTCCAGTCAAGGGGCGTTTGGACCTCCTTTGATTTTACATATAGACACCAGTCCAGTACACCGCCGAGACTTACTAAACCACGCGTCTGTGGGCAATTCATGAACCTTATTCAAAATTAATGGTTTCATAAGTCGATCACTTTAATTTAGAACACACAGAAAGCTGGGGAGGGGTGAGACTATCTACCTTCTTCTTTGATATCACTGTAGAGGGTGAGACGATCGTTTAGGATTTTTTAATATGAATAATCAATATGCAGTTTCACTTTTGAAATCCGAACTGAAAACTCGTATACTGCGACAAAATTATCACAATTACATGAATTTGGTACCATGCGTCATCACATGTAAAATGCAGTGTCATGCATTACGCAATTAATTACTTCCGATAATAGTTGATAATACGGGCAAAGGTTTTTTTGCATAGTACCTTAGTTTAAGCAACGAATTGCAGAAGGACATTATACCGCTGAAGCACCTCTTTCAGCAGGACAATTGACCATATTTACTGACGTCCCATTTTAGAGGACAGTATACAATGAATCTCGCTAGATAAGTTACTTGACTTTGGTACACACACTTTACGCACTTGCATGACGTAGTCTTCACACGCTCAAATATTAACCGTCTATCATTTGGTGATGAAAGTTACAATAATACGCCATTACATCTGCCTAGGGTGCAATTTCTAATGTGTGACATCATATGCATAACGTCTATAGTCAGTTAGGACCAATCAAATTCTTGGATATCTTTCATGTGTTGCCCTTCGAAAACTGCATTCTGAATCATTTGGCTTGCATTCACCTCAGACCATCGTTGATTTTCGTTTGCCACGTAATCCTAACCTTATGATTCTAATCGTGATTTAAATTTAATGTTGGTGAGGACGACGACGACAATAACAGAGATTAACGATAAATATATCGAAAATAATATTTCTATGAGTGCAACAAATTTGAAAACCTTGTGTCCAACGTAAATGTAATTTGCGGTCGTTTTATCCATATGTGAAGGTGAGGTAATAGGACAAAATGTAACGCTAATACGGTTAATTTTACGCAGAATTGTAATCAGTTACTTGCTCCGTTCCTGGAGTGCAAATGTAACTCGTTACACTGTTCGGTTACACAACTGTAACTCACTACAGTAACTACGTTGCTTGCGGTAACTCGTAGCTTCCCAACCCTGTAAATGTGTACTGTGCGTTTAAGACGGATTATTATTTATCTGACTCCCTCATCCCATTTAGGGTAATTACTGACCTGACGGTTTCAGATCGATCGATTTTGCATTTCTCTTATACAGAACGAGTAGAATTACTCACTTTGATCCAAAAACAGTTACACTTTTATGGAAAGTGACACCATAATAATAAATATCATTTTTTTACTCTTCGCAAAGTTCTTATCCCGAATTTTTTTCTTGACTTTTGGAGAAGTTAATTAGAATCGTCATTCCATCAAAGATAATTGGAAAAAGTCTCTTAATTTTTTTTCTTTCTACGCATCAGTGGCATCCAATAAAGTGGCCGATGGTGTCACGCATTAACCACGCATCACCAGACCCGTTTTGATGTACAATATTTGTACACAAAATAGCGTTGAGGCAATTTTATTCCGATGTAAACGTGCTTCATTATCAAAATGAGCCTGCGTACCGTAGGTCATAAGTCAAAAAAAATTGACTTAGGCTGAACAAGTTTCCATATATACTGATGCTCTTCGAAATTAAGCATCTCACGCAGAGCTTAAACTTTGAAATGACTTGAAGCAAGGAAACACGAAGGATCATATTGTATAGTTTTGCTTAATCTGAAATTAAGTCTTCATACTTTAAAAAGATCAAAATTACAGGTGAAAGGATGATGATATAAATATAGAAAAAAACCATACCTTGTGATAAAAACGGTAAAATCCCCTTTTCACAAGCAATGTGTACTAGTCCGTATAAGATAGTCCACTATAAATCTCCCAACTCTGCGGGTATTGAGAATGCTACGTATAATCAACAGAGAGTATGTGTAACGAAACCTTACTGCTATACTTTACTCGAATTCATCCACATTCAACGAGACATAAACCCATTACCCACAGTTATATTATGAGCCTTAGACGCTAATGTTTACCCGACTAATATTTGACCAGCGGCTTCAACTAAAACTCTAAAAATAGGAGACAAATAACTCTAACAATAGGAGACATAACTCTAACAATGGGAGACAACTCTAAAAATAGGAGACAAATAACTCTAATAATAGGAGACAAATAACTCTAACAATAGGAGACTAATAACTCTAACAATAGGAGACAAATAACTCTAACAATAGGAGACAAATAACTCTTCAACGGGTAAGGACTTGGCCGACCTTGGGCCAGAGGGCAAGTGCTATACTACCGTACTTTAACTGTATCTGCTAGTTCCATAACCGTGCTCAAAACACCTTCAGGCATTAAGCGTCTTGGTCTTCTACAAAACAACGAACACAGAGCAGGATTAGGAAATTGCAAAATTTTGTAAGTGCTTCGTGATTTTGGTTTCTTTGAGAAAATCGGATTCACATCCCCGGTCCGCCTTAGGTCATGTTACATCTTCCCAACCAACTGAAAGGTCTCTCTCTCTTTAATACAAAATCGGGGCCATTTGGGTGGGCGACGAAAAACAATATGCTTTTAAAATAATAGAGCTATAAGGCTTTTTCATACTGAGTGTAAATGAAATTTTGAAGATACAAATTGACAATGCAAAATCCAAGTTGTAGTCTAGTGAAAACATAAGTCGTCCAGGAATTAATAGCATATGATCTCAGTGAATGTTCTTACAAAAATGACCGCCAGTTATGGCATCAGCGACCTGGTTAGGCGTTCTGATTAGTGGGTAATTTGCTTTTGTCAATCTTTTGAAAGCTTTGCACCAAATCATGGTATGAATAATAGACGTATTTATCAAGATTTAGTTTACAATGACCACATGTCAAATTATGGTTTAATTCTCATAATTTTTGCAAATATACCTCAATTATGGTATTTTTACTGGCCTGAAAGTCTCGTTTTACCAGCAAAGGTCTTGATGAAGTTTATGCAGTATTTCATTTAGGTGAACTGAGACCTAAGCTATAGGGCCTACGGGTCCTACATTGTTGCAATCAGTGGAAGGAGTCTTGCATCATATCTTTACACCAATACGTACACGAACATAACTATACTTGAGCTCATATACGCTTAGATTTTGCCCTTTATCGAGCAAAAATGACGTCACGTGGAAGACCTTTATGTGCTCATTTCGGCAGACAATATTACCATGATGAGAATTTACTTAATTTGCAACTTTTCTGTAAAGCAGCTTATACTTTCTTGTATCTTAATATCCAAATTCATGTAATTACTGTCGGGACTTCAAGAGCTCAGAACGCACATAATTAAAATATTGCATTACATTTTACTGGGAAGCTGTATCTTTCCTGCGGAGTTATCGCAATCATTACCCATTACAGCCCGTCTTTCTGTATAATTAATTCATATAACACCTGGATTGAAACGTTATTTAACGACTCTTAAACCTGGTATCAGCCATCATTTTTAAAAAGAATAGTTTTAATGTATATCTTTGGAGCATTGGAGAGTGCATTATTATGGTATCTCAGTTAGTGCACTTTCACACATACTTGGCTTGATCTGCCAAAGAGGTCGGTGGGCTTCCCGATCGCATATAAAATCGTGGAAATTCTAAGCGTCAACAGTTTAAATATTTAATCTGCCAATGTCCACGTTCGCACTAAATATATGAACACCTACACATTTAGGGGCAAAACGAACATGAAATATCCCAATGACATTGAAAATATGAACTTTTCTTGAATCGACTATAAACTCAAGCGACGTGACCTTTGGCCTACACAAATGCCAAGATTGCAATAAGTTGACCTATACGTGGTACCGGTAATCCACGTTTGCAGGTGCCTCATGTGTTTAAAGGAATGTTTTCAGATCAAATGTCCTCCTTGTGCATACAAACTAATGACAACATATAAACGAGAACCTCCATAGTTTGTCAAGGAATGAACATAATGACATACAGTGTCTGAAACTCATGTAATTTTTTTCGAAATACACCTACTCAGATTTTCTATGATGTCTAAACGTGAAGGTCGTCGAGGTTTTCGACCTTGAATGGGACATCTAGAATAAAGTACGACAAAATCTCTTCTAGTAACATTGACATTCGATATGGCTAGAACTTCATGCAGTCTGTAACAGGTGAAAATTTTTTTATTTTCATTTTACCCATTTTCCTTTTTTTTTTACCCATTTTCATTGTACCTTCTCTTGGCCATCACAACAAAGGAGCTTTTGTTCAGAACGCACTACCTATGACTCACAGCAAGGTAAACTCTCAACCCTGCTGGAGTATTGCTCATAGTCATTTGTAACCGATTTCTCACCGTTAAATCTTATTATATACTTTACTTGCTCCTTTCTTTTCTCAATCGCTTCCTTTCCCTCTGTGTATGATTTATACTGATAACTTTTAAGTATGTGCCACATCTAAGGCGACACTAGATCATAATATGTTAAAATAATAGGTTTAACCAATAGGTATGTAATTAGAGGAAACTGTTGACAGACTCGTGTACTTTATCCTGTAGTCATGTAATCGTAAAACTTGAGCATGCTGTCGTAAAACTTTGCGTTTGCAAAACACGAGGTTGTTTTCTTAATGTGTCAAAGGTTTAATATCTCATGCAGTTAGCAGCGTCCCTGTTGTCAAATGCCCTGTATAATAGAATACATTAAAGTTGTAAATTATGTTTTATCTTATTCCGCGTTCCATATTATCAACTGGAACTAGTCCAACTGTAGATATCGAGTCTCATGACATTCGTCAGTGCTAACACCGGTGTTTCGTAGCATGCACCATATCGCCAGTGCTTACACCAGTGTTTTCGTATCATGTATAACATGTCACAGTATAAAAAGGCGATCTTTTTAGTCGAAGTTTGTGCTTAAGCATGTAGAAACCAATCTTAACCCTCACCAAAAAAAAAAAGTCAGCTCTAGCCTACATTTGAGATCAACAGCGCCTACTGGGCTCAGATTGAAAACGGAGAATGGACACGTGAAATGATTTGTGGCGTATGATTTGTTACTTTAATCTACCCTGGGGGTTTTGTGTTCTTCCGTAAAAGCAACTGGTAAAAATAGAAATTTACAGTACACCGTAAAATGCTATAGGTGTATAGTAAGTCGACGGGCAGTTTCCATCCAAATGAGAGCCATAAAACAGACAGAAAAATCTTTGGACAATATTTTTCGTGTTGAAGCTATCCAATGAATTTAATTTCGAACGGAGTTTATTGACAGAGAAATGGACGTCAGTTTAACCCAAACATTGGCCTTAGTTGAGGAGGCCAGCCGTTGGGACAGTTTTAATGCACCTAAAATTAAAACTACCTGTGTAGTTGAGAGATACTATTGACCTCGCCAATGAAAAGTCAACGTATTTCAACTTCTCGCTGCGATTTTTAAAGATCATTTAAGTATGTAACTACCCTTTTAATGTAGACCGACTGTTTAACCAGGGATTTGCTATTTGAATAGTAAGTCCTTGGCTTAACAGAGAAGCTCAACGTAGCTTGTTTAGGAGGTACGGGCACATACGGGCTAATTTGTTCTCAGTTTAAGGTCGGAATCTTGATTACTAAAACCAGGGAGTTGCTATTTGACTAAAACATTGCCCAAATGTACCTTTAAAAATTGACGAAATATAGGCTCGTTCATTGTATTAGCTTTAGCTGCAAATGATTTCTTTAAATCTGGAATTTCACAGACATTAGAAAATATTAAATGGATTATTTCTGGTCATTCATCATTGTAATAAAGTACTCTTTCTGTTGAAATGCTTGTCGGCTGATGGTTCGAAAATCGTATTAAGCGGTATTTTTCATGCGATCACCGAATAGCTTAATAAAATGCTTCAATCAAACTCAGATCGATTGTGAATGTTCCACAGCTCTCCTGGAACTGTGGACATTGAAACAATAGTTTCTCATAGACTAGTAATTAGTCATATTGCAACATATTCAGTAAAATACTATCCGCAACAGGAGTTGACATTATTAATTTTGTAAACATGACTGCCATTGTACACAAACTATTCTTCCATTTATTCATCCGAACCATTAAGGACAAGAAACTAATCACACGAATCCATGTATAAAATCAACAGAGAGAGCATTATTGTATTTTGGAGAAACAAAAAAATAATATCCAGTTGAACAAAGAAACACATGGTCTTCCTTATTTTGACAGTTGCCAGGAAATTTCAAGAAACCCATTTTTACAAAATTCTACCAAGGTACTTTCGGATTCGCGAGTCATTAACTGTATCCAAGCAAATCACTCCATATATAAATATGAATGACATTGAATGACTTTTCGTAGCATGATAAATCAGGTTTATTGGCTTCCAGTTAACTGCTGATACTCACAAATATACGCCATGCACGCCAAGAATTGAAAGCTTGTTTAATTATCGAAAGGTTTGGCTTATGATAGGGTAACAATCGATAAACAGAAGAATAGTCTCATGTGGACAGAATAGAGAAACTTTGTCCATTTCAGTCTCATATTATGATTTTAAAATTGTATAAACTAGGCTAGGCATTTTTAGCCTACAGATTGTGGGAACAGGACGTTTTCCAGATGATTTAAGAAACAAACTGTTCAATTGATTGAACAGTTGGTTGGTCTTAGGACAAGGAAGGCTTCAGCAATTATGTTTTCTATTTACGGTTACAGAGTGTAGTAAAGAATGTGTAACAGCACATAGAGATATTAAAGGTGGTAACAGCTTCTACCTACAAGGGGGATATCAGATACCCCAATTTATTGCAGAGTCCTCAACTATCTTTAATATTTCCTCGTTTTGCCTCATACGTATCTTTTCATGTTCAGGACATAATCATAGGCGACCGAGAGGGTGGGGTCTGTGGGCTGTACTCCCCATGGAGGAATAGTTTTGCTATGTTTAGAGCAAACATGTAAATGTTTGCATTAAAGTTTCCTTAAAAATCTCTTATCCCCCGACTGAAAGTAGTCTCTTTCACTTGTAAACATATGATTTGCAATAAGACGTTGCAGATAAAGCGAGGATTAATTTAGCATGTATTTAATAACTCAGTGACGTAAATATTGTCATCACATGATTGAAAAGAAGAGTAAATTGAAAAACCGAGAGATAATGCTCATTAAATATACAATAATTATATTTAGTAATAGAGTTTTCAAGGTATAAGGTCATTTTAGTTTTACTGATTCATAATTTAAATTAGTCTGGCAGTGATGTTACCTTGGTTCTTTTACTTTTAACAGGAAATAATAATCACATAGTACAATGAAAATTTAAACTGAATATTTTGACGTAAAGATCAGTCTTGAGAACAACAACCAATAAAAGTAACCGGTTTGTGTAATGGGTCTGTTTACAGTTGATTACGTTTTCAGAACATGTCTATCTTATGGAACGATGCACAGTGTGTAAACTGAAGACGGTTTTCTACGCTCCGGTCAAAATCTTCTCTACAGCTTTTCTAACGCGGCCGCAGTTAAAAAGTTGGACGATCTGTAGAAAAGATTTCATCGAAAGTAAAGAAAAACAATATGCAAGGGACTCATTTTTTTACAGCAGACTGAGTAAGCCAATTTCCTCTGCATGCCCGAATTGTAGACCAAAACACTCACAGCTTTTCACATGGCTTACGTCGCGAGTATATTGTTGTTACCCCTTATGAAAGGAAGTTCCCTTCGTCTGCCACGATGGAGAAAAACATAAAGAAAGAAAAAAGTGGGTAATATTGATCTTTGTTTAGAAAAAACCTGATGGACAAAAGGTTACGTGGCTCAGTGTGAGCGTACATCCTTATGAAACCACACAGGGACTGATACGTGTTACAGCATTTTGTATGGCGTTCAACAAGCAAAGTATATTACTTTTCTAGTAGATGACATCTATCTACTTGCTTTCTTTATGTATCTATGGCAGATATATGTATAGCAGGTTAACAAATATATTAATCTGTTATAACTACGACGGTAAAAAATAGGCTCATACCGTTGTCGTTGCCTTTCACAAAGTGAACTTCTCAGGAGTTTAAAAACGCGAACGAGCCTAAAATAAATTTATTTCAATATTATTCATATACACTCTATTGTTCAGGAGAAAAACAACGCTTCTATGTCTGAAGGCGGACACAGTATGGATTTTACGAGCTTTCTTAACGATCGCTTTAATTACTGCTCCGTTTCTTAGTTCATCGTTGATAAGCTTGACGCCATTTTGAATACGTAGTGGAGTACGGGGATTGCGTGATGTCACGTAACATTTGGGCGATTAAGTTAAACGTAACATGATCCCTACAGAGGTGTGCGGTATCCATGTCGGTTCATTGGCAGTTGTAAGTCGACATGGTTGCCAAATTTTATAGCGGTACAACAAATTGATAACTTTCCCCCACACACTACTTGTGATTAATTTTAGACCAGAGGGGCATCCCCTTTGTGTAAATATTTGGTTACTTTTTTTCTACATTTTTTGAAATGTTACTTTTTTGCATATCTGTGATTGGGGGCATACTCTGAGAACTTCTCATAGAACATTTATTGTAAAAACAGTGAAATTGTTAGTTACAACGTTACATGGGTTGCTCAAAAACCACACTGGGCGAAAAGAAGGTATTAAACTGTTAAAGCTTTTTAGCAAATGCAATGAATGGTCTCTTTCGCAAAATTTGGAATTAACTACTAGCAACAGCTTGATATATTTCATAGTGACATTCGAATGGAAAAATCGAGTGCTAGAACTACATAAATGGTAAAAGTAATTTATATCAAATTCGGTGTCTATTCAACATTACGATTGTGATTTTAATACAGACAGGCACAGATAGACAGAGAGATACATACAAACAGGAAAGAGCAGATAGACATATACTGACAGACAGACAGACAGACAGACAGACAGACAGACAGACAGACAGACAGACAGACAGACAGACAGACAGACAGA
>WURT03049171.1:2232-14353 GCA_009936505.3 Holothuria glaberrima
ATAATGCAAACAATTCTGTACATAATTCAAGGTGTACATCTTTTAAATTACATTATTACATGATCCAATCACCCTTTCCTTCTAAACCCTCCAAATATAGTTGCTATTCAGGTAACACTGCTTAATTTCCCTTTGTGGCAATATTCAAAGTTGGTTGTTAATTGTAATTATCTAGTGCTATCTGACACTTCACATTTGTGCTAGTGGTGCATGTTACTGTTCACTCTAGAAATGGGATCTATCTTCCCATTCCAATTTGCTTAACTAGGGGTCGAGGATGAATTTTCTATATTTCTGTGAAAGCTTGGGGCCTCTGTCAAAAAGGCCAAAAGAATGACCATAAGGTGTACACAGTAATCCAGCACTGTAAAATAAAATATTGGGTACATACAGGACATAAAATTGTTCCAACTGGTGATTTCACTTTTATGATATCCTGGTACAAAGCTGGTAAATTTTCTTGAAGCTACCAACCAAAAATTGGAAGACGGATTCTGTTTAAAACAGGTATGTTGCCAGAATTCTTAGTGAAAGGGGTGGGGGGGGAGGAGAGGACAGGAGAAAAAGCCAGGTCATATGCAATTATATCTTAACATGGCTTAAAATCTTTAGGGGGGAGGAAGAGGGCAGAATATTTTTCAGGAAGGCTCAGCCAGGGGCATAGCAAGGATGAAATTTTTAGGGGGCTGCCTAAGTATCAAATGGGGGTTCATGGCATTGATCATCATCCTTTATTCTTACAAATTTCATTAGGACACAAACAATTCTTTATGGGCCTAAAAAACATCTGGGGGACTCCCCTGCCTGCACCACCCCCCCCCCCATAGCTCTGCTCCTGGGCCCAGCACATTCCCCCATTGGCTATTTGCCCTGATTTAAAAGCAGACCTTGAAAACAAAGTGAAGGTTACCAACACTGTCAACCTTACTCTACATAAAATCCAAAGCTTCATTACTTTTATCCCAAGCTGAGAGGTATCTCTATAGTCCTTGAAGAGAGACATATTCCTCTTTGTCTGGCAGGTGTTGAGCTGGGTTGTGTTGACTAAAGGTAACTATTTAACCCTGTGTCTACATGGCATTACAATTAGGACATCGTTTTGATGATGTAGTGTTTCTTGATACCAAAATTAGTTGCATTCACATGGAGCAGCTAACAAGTGATCCAGTTGATGAGCCCACCAAGCCACTTGTGAACTTTTGCTGATATTTGTTGATAAAACCATTTTAGGAGTTATGAAGTTTGTCACACAGTAAAAAGTGCAGCATTTTAAAATAAATTAGTCTTCAAGACGATGTGACCATTCACTAGCAATACTGCTGAGTGATCTGGTAATGAGCTCAAGGTATTGATGATAAGACTTGTAGTCTTCATCCAGGGAGCACATTTTCATCACAAATTCACATACATGGAATTTTTCACCATGGTCTGATTACAGACTCGTCATCTGATAACATGATACATGTTATCTCATCTCATGTTGGCAAACTGCGTTGACCTCTTAACAACAGCTCAACACAAGCTTTGGACAGGTCGCATATACCCTGAGTGTTTTTTAATCAAAGGCAATTTAAATTCTGTAGAAGTAAAACAATTCCATCTTTTTCCTTGGTCCCATATGTAACTGTGGGATTCATAAAATAATTCCCTTTAAAAAAAGCAAATATCTTATATTTTTATGGTGTTTTTTAAAGGGAAAGGCGAGGACATGTGATACACTGAAGCATGGTTACCCTTTAAATTCCAAACTACCAAGTAAGTTTTCACAAAGGAGTGCTGCTAACCCCCCCCCCCCCCCCCGGTGAGCTTTAAAATTGAAACAGCTGAGCCCCCGTTCGAGTTACATCCCTAGGAAACTCAAAAGTCATAACCAAACACTCATTCTTCACCCCAAGAATCTGATATCATGGGGTCTGTCATTTATGGCTGTAAGTTCTAGTCTGGTTGAGAAGAATTGTACTACACATGACTTCAGAAAATGGGCACCTTTTGTTTTCACATTTCTAAAAAAAAGCTTGGGCTGTTGGTTAGGATATAATTGAAAAACATGTTAAATTGTCCATGAACTTTGATCTGAAGTAATAGCAAGGATTTCACAGCAAAGCTGGCTCAAAGAAGTTATACTTTAAGATCAATAGTTGGTAAATAATGCATTGACTAAAACCTTTTTCTTTTAGAGTAGGGTTGAAGGAGGAAATATACATTTAAGGTTGGGGTGGGGGTGATATGCCAATTACCAACCATCACATGGTCCTACTAGCAAGGTATTTCATGTATTGTAGCCTAGTCAACATACACTGATCATAATAAGCAGGTTTTGACAATACTGCAGTAACTCTCAACTCTGACAAGTACTTGGGATATGTGATCCATGTAGTAGAATGAATCCTGAATGTAAAGGGGAGTGTGAGGTAATATGTCTGCCTTCAATTTCAAACTTTTGTACAGATTTCTAATAAGAAGGAAAAAAACCCCATCGCAAATGCCTGGAAATCCCACCTACATGGCAGGAAGTATCACCAGTATGTGCGTAATGTAAAAAGTGACCAGAAAAGTAGGTACTCGCCCACATACATGTCACCAGACTTCTTAGGAAATATAAGAAATTTGGGTATACACTGCTTCACAACATTTCAGCCACGAACATTTGTCTCTTAAGGCCAGCTATAAAACCCTGTTTATCCCAACTGAAAATGACGTGTTTCAGTCAGTTTTGCAGGTACATAGATATGTAAACTGATTTCACCCTATGAGATGACAAACACCCGAATCCAGTCACTTAAAGCCTACGAAAAGGCAGTCACCCCAATCTGGATTAGTATAGTAGTCTATCCTATTTCATAAATGGCTCTTGGGGATCATGTGACAATATTTTGCTTGCTGAATGGTGAAGTTTATGAGGAGCCATACCTTGGTTTAACTACAATATGCAATAATTAAGCCTGGGAAAACTCATGAAAGATTCTTAGAAAAAAAAATAAGAAAGTTTTAAAATTTAGATGTTGTTTCAAACCCAGTTTGGGGTGACTGCTTATGCCCTTTAACCAATTGAACATGTTTACATGTGAATTTGCAGTGCAATAGGTGCACTGGAAGGATGGACCCAAAGTTATTGTGTACTTTCATTCTCACAACATTATTCCAAACCCACAGTTCCTTAAATGTTTTATACTTTTTGTCAAGTTTTTGACACCCTGGTTAACTCTTTAATACAACTGTGAGATCTTACGCTGACAGCTAATGCATTTTACTGAAATGGTCTCAGATCTTTAAACTAATCTTTTTATATCTCTTCTTTCCCATGTCATGTGTGCTAGCATCAGTGTTTTGCTTACAGGCCCATGTTGGAGCCATGTGCAGAGCTGTTGCATTTGTTATGAATTATTAACCTTTGCACATGTAGCAGTGCATGCACATGGTATTGGGTATATGATATGTGTACCAGAGGCAACTTTGTCTAACTTAAATTGATAGATCGCTTGGTGAAGGTATGTACTATTGTGCCTTAACCTGAATCCAACACGGCTGCAATGTGACAATGGTTAAAACTGACCAGTTAATTCCTGAGAATGAAGTGAAACTACAATATAACTTCTACCTTGCATCATTTTCTACAGTTTTAGCTGCCCAGCAACACAGCATACATTACCGCTATTGACTGCATGTTGACTGACCATTTATGTCTAAGCTATATTTATTTTCATTCAAACAACAATAAGACTGATGACTGTTTGGACGGAGGTTGTTTTCTTAGAAAAGTTTTCCACATTTTGCATAATATTTCATCTTGTTATCAAGATTATCCTGTAGTAATTATACCATGAGTTGTGCTTCCTGTATAATCCTTGTCCGTGGTCCCAGTGGTATGCCAAGCTTTTCCAGGTGACCATCTTCCAGGTATGGGAGCTCCTGAAGTCCCACCCCAGCCTTGTCAAATACATCAGCATATTTCTGGACGAAGAAAAAACAACTTGTCAAGAACTTAGAAAGCTGATAGCTTTGGACATAAATATCAACACACAAGCACAACTTTGAGCTTTTTAAGATAAAGCGCACTTACAAGTGTCTTAATAATAATAATAATAACCAAACAAACAGAAAACATTCAAGAAAATGTGGGGATTCAAAAATGATCATTGACTGAAATGTTCTTTTCAACTACAATAACTGGTTCATAGCAGAACTGTCTTAATCTCAGTTTAACAATTTGTTTCCTCTTGTAAGCTTCTACTACATGTACTCTCGGCATTCCTCTGTCCTAAATGAGTGTGCTATACCTTTCTACCTCTAGAACCTCTTTTGATTGCTGAAATTATCCGAGAACCACATTTAACCATGAACTGAAAAATGAAGTTGTTTCTTATATTATTACCTTACCACAAGAGACAAAAATTTCTACACTTGGCAACCTATACTATTAAAATTTCATGTGTGTCGCATGAGACAAAACTGTACTAATATATATGATGGGAATACAGACTTGTCTTTTTTTTTTTAACTTTTCTTTTGATTTTGTGGAATACCAGACAGTGCTTTGCAGCCTACCCATGGGCCACAGGCCACCCTATGAGAAAGCTGGTCTTTTCTATACATGTGCAAAATGAAATGTGGCAGAAATAGTTGTCACAGCTTATCTGAATAAGTACTTGCAAAACCTTGGAACAACTTTGGAGAATTTTCCCTTCATCAATCTTTACATAACTTTAGAGTAATATCTGCATACTTACATCATAGCCTAACTCAGTCAGAAATAATGTCAAGAGAGGGGGCTCTTCACCAAAGAATCTGGAAAAAGAAATAAAATCAATGACATTGATGTCAAATACACCAAGATAAGAATTCAGTGCTTATGAAATGCTAAGATTCTACCATCTATCTAACATGCAATGCACAAAAAAGTTGTTTTTTGTTGTACCAGTATCACCAACAAGGGATATTACCGACATACCTATTTCAATTCTCAATCTTGGTTAATACTGACCAGAAACTGATAACATACTTGAAATGAAATCATAGGCTAATGAGCACAACTACTAAATGTAATTTCATACTTGAAAGTGAAGTACAATAGTAGGAATTGTAATCAGAAATAAGAAACCAAGGTAACATTTGCATAAATTCTAGGTCTAGCAGCTCCTGTTGGGTGGTGTCACTTTATTTTCATTTAACTCTAATGAATGATACAAATAAAATACAAATTCAACAGACAGCAGTACAAGTCCTGAAAAGCTGGCTTAATAATGTTACCTGCAACAATGCATGGTTGGGACCTGTGTCTGTGTTTGTGTACTGACAATAAAATTTGAGATTATGCTCTTCAGCCTTTTTTTAATTTTTGTGTGCTTTATTAATTGACTAGTGAAGGATAAGCTTATTTTGGTAGTACTTTGAAGGTGTACCATTGAAAAAGAAAATAGTTTCAGTACATGTACTCCACACCCTGCAGCAGTATTCCACTCCCAACTCAAGATATCACTTTTTGAAGATTGACTACTTTTGTGAAGAAACACTTCAAAGTTTCCTCACAGCCACAGAATATGATGCATTGTGGCAAACTGCCTGTTAGTACTTTCACACCACTGTATAACTGACAAATTTCTGTCCATGAAATTTGATACAGGGATGTTTCAATTTATGTCTGTGTTGATTTAGTATAAAACTGCATCATACACAGGGTACACTGAACAAAGTTATTAAATACCCCATATGGCAGTTCAAAAACAAAGAAATAAACAAGTCAACTGTAGTCACTTTGCTCAGATGACATCAAAGATTTCACATCATGCCCTCAAATCACAATTCTTCAAAAATCTGTCTTCCACAAACAAAATACTGTTGAAAAGCTTCATATGCTCATTTTCTTCACATTTTTGAAACATCAAATTTAGTCACCAAAGTATGCTTAGCATAGGCCCTTTTTTTCTTTAACGAATTCAAGATACCAGTTTTAAAATTCCGTAATTTCTGCATTGAAATAAAACCACTATTCAAATTGAATATACCTCTACATCAAAAAGAGCCATTAGGAAAGATACTTACTTGGTTAGTTTCTTTATGCTGTGTGGATTTGTAGCCAATGGTACTGCTGGTCTGTAGACTGGGGTGGGGTTTCTTCCCTTCTCCAGGGTGATCTCCTGAAGCTGTTCCAGCTCCAATCGAATTGCTTCAATCTCTTCAACCAACGAGGTCTGGGATCTTAACTCTGATGAAAGACCAGCGACACTCCTAGCCAGTGTCACTACATGTGACTCCACTCTTGAAAACCTCTTATTAATGGCTTTTACATCCTTTTCTCTCTGTTTAGCAGACTGCCTGGAGCTGTTTCCTAAAGAGAAATGAAATTGTGGCTATCATAAGGATATAAGTTTTGACAAAAGGAGAAAAGTGGTTTTGCAGCACAAAAAAAACCCAATTTATCCAAAATCTCAGGTGCTAAAACAGTCTTTTCACCCAGATTTGTAGCATAACACTTACTTGCAGCAGAGCTTATTTTTATGACTCTCCAATAAATGACAAAGAAGATGACAAGGAAATCTAAAACTCATCTATTTTCATTCTTGTCATTAAAAATAGCAAGGGCAACTGACTTGCATACCTCTGAGTTTGCTTGAAGTTCTTGAGACACCACTCCTTTTAATAACCCCGGCTGCAACTCTTGGTGACCCCTCCAGTCTTGACTTTTGTGCCCCTACCACTTTGAGCATATCTTGATACATATTTTCCAGGGACAACAGTTGTTGTCTAAGGGTTGCTATATCAGTTGTGTCATCCCTCCCAGTGGAGACAGGTGACAAAACAGTGTTTAGTTCCTTCTCCTGGTGGGCTTTGACTGTTTTTTCAATATGAGGGGTGGGGATGTCATCTCCTTCATGACCACTTCTTGAAGAATTAACTGAGTCAGAGTCCTCAGATCTCTCTTGCACTCTGTGCAATGGCAAGGAAGGTAAAGCTGGAGGAATAGATGCAAAACAACCAAAATGAGGGAATAGATTTGAACATGGAAATCAAGTGTTTGAATTAATTTATAGCTTCCCATGTAGCTTAAACTTGTAATTTAGCTGTCAGAATGACATTACTGGCTCACAAATCTAGGGTTCAAAAAACCTTTGTCACCCCCAAAAAATGCTGAGATGAAGGCAAAGGTCACATTTAGTGAAGGAAAAAATTATGGTTCTAACATTTAAAGAAGAATTTCCTGAAAGTTCTTACTTGGGGTGACAACTTTCTATGAACTCCCCTGCCCTGACATTTCATTATCCTTTTTTTTTGTAATTGTCATTCATTTTAACACCCTCCTTCATTGCTCCAAACAATGTAAAAAATGCCAAACTTGATAATAACTACACAAAACAATGCATTTGTGAACAAACCTCTGAGGGATCTTTTGGTATCCCCTGATTCTGGTAACTTGTTTCCATGCCTCCCACTTTTGGAAACCTTCCTCTTTGTTTTTCCTGAGGTTCTCCTCACAGCCCCCTTTGGTTCTGAAATTCTCCTCTGGCTAGCTGTCTGCCGTTTCTCATTACTTCTTTTACTGCGTCCGGTATCTCTATTCTTGCGAGTACTATTTGGTGACCTACCAAGTGACAAGTTTATGCCACTCATGTCTGAACTGACTGAGCGGTTCCTTTTACGTAATGGTGGTGATCCAGGGGGTGTCTCTGGTGGGGACAATGCTGGCAGGGTCGGGGTGTGAGACCTGGAAGATGTACCTGAATAGATTTCATAGTCCTGAGTAAAGTCAGATGTTTCATCTAAACTGCGTCTCTTCCAAGAATTATTATAAACACTGGATGGCACAACAGGCTGGGTATTATCAAAATGGTAAGTTTCCATGGAAGACATTCCTTGATCACCTGCATAGGATTCAAATCTTTGTCCATTATGGGAAATGTATTGCCTATGCTGACCTTGAGGATAGGTAATGTTCATATATTCCTTTTCATTATCGCCTTGCATGGAACTGTAATACTGCTGCATATGGTGTTGTCTTTGGAATGTGTGAGGATGGTAGCCATTGGTGACCTGATGTCCCACTACCTGTCCTGTTCTGTCCCGTAATGTTTTTGGTGACACATGACCCCTAGAGTCATATCCACTAGAGTGGGGGCTAGACCCAGATGATTTGACCCTCTGCAACGAGCCTGATATTTTCTTCATGTGGTCCTGGTAAGAAGGAAGACGTCTTTCATTGAAAGAGGCATCACGTTGGGAAGCTGTCTGTCAAGAAGAGAGTACAAAATTAAAGCTCTGAATATCCACAAAATCACATTCAGGAGGTTACAAGGTGATTTCATTTGAGGTTTTAGGGTTTTACAGGTTTCGATGGACAATCCTCTGAGGATATCTTTAGCTTATCCCAGTTTATGAACATGAGAGGCTACAGGCTTAATTCAGGTGTAACTTAAAGTCTACAATTACAAGAATATATATTTTAGAGGCTGGAAACGAATCTCAATCATCCGGCTCCCATTTTCGTAGCTTTCTCCTTTCTCCTGGTAAGACATAACATGTTGAAATTTATTCACCTAATTTGAAATTGCTGATTGTGCAATATTTTGTGATTTCCTTCTTGTACAACTAATGTAACCTGCTTCTGTTTTCCTTTGAAATTAAAATGTTTATATAACTTTGAGAAATTTATTGTTTCCTTGCATTGCATGTTTTACAGAGAGGGCTTATACAGCCAAGTCACCCTATAACAGTAAGACATTCTAGAACAAGATGAAGGGCTTTTAAAACAATGAAGACAAAGCAAAGATGGTAACTTGGGTAGGACAAGAATGACATCACAAATTATTGCACAATTTATCATTTTAAATTGAGTGAGTAAGCTCAACATTTTATTTCTCAGCTCATGTATGTCCTGTGATTATGGGAGTTTGACCATTTGGATGCATTTTTCAAACTTCAAAACATAACTTTTTGAAATTTTACACTTAAGTTACACTTAAAATTAAAGAAGGTTAGGTGTAATATGGAGATAGGAAGAAACTTTCTCAGAGTCCCCCTAAATCTTTTGGTCTTGAACTTAGTCTTAATTTGGTAACAAAAGCACTGGATGTTTGTTTCAATGTCATAGGAGACAAGCTCTCCATTTGGGGGGTTTCTAGGAGGCAGTTGTGACTGAGTCTTTGACGAGTTTATCCTTCCTGATCCTTTTCTCACTAAACTTAACTGAACCAAACTCAGCTTTTGTGTGTTATAAACGACTCTCAAAGGTATGGCATGTGAACATCAAATATCACCATATCTGAATACTTTTCAGACAATTTTTCTCCAGAATTAACTTTTCTCTGACCAGTAATATAAGATAGTAGAAAATACAAGAATTAACATTTTTAAAGATGGATACTTGTCACCCCAAGTATGACTTTTACTTGGGGGTAAGCAAAATTCTCAATTGGTGACTGCTCTTTGATTGACATCAGAGTTACAAAATTCAAAAGATGCAGAATAGCTTATACTAAACAGCATGCACAAAGTGTTCCGATTACACATTAGGGCCTTGTATGCTCACATGGGTATTGCAGTAAGCATTATACTAGCTTTGTATCTGCACAAGGAGAAGCTAAAGACAGTTATGGGTGGGGCTAGAAGTATCTTAGTTGGGAGAATTGAAAATGTCTGGGATGAGAAGATTTGCACTTGAAGTATTGTTTGTGGCAGTCTTCTTCAATGTTCACATAACTCTGACACCATGTACCACCATCTTCAATGCTAACATGATCACCCTTCATGTTACATCTGGTGTAAAATGTGCAAATAACTTTTCTCTGTGAGCCTACTAGTTTGCACAGAAAGAAGCTCTGATGAAGAATTCTGCTTAAAAGTAATTTTTCCTTCCTTCCGTATCATTAGTACATTCCAGGTTATTAAAACATTCTTTTCAAGAACATGAAAGAATTTAAAGTCTCTTAGCCCTTCTCTCTCTGATAATGTGAAAGTAGTACTATGACACTCAATGCATCATTCAGATATCAGCACAATGAAAAGACCATTAAGACTGTGCATTCTCTGGTGATTTATCCTACCCAGTGACTTGACAAAATATTGGTACTAGCAACAAATGCATTCCTATTTGAATCTCATCATGGCTTGTGACCTGGTTCCCTACTGGTCAGACCCTGGAATATGAGCATTCCTTCTAGCAAACAGACTGTCTGCTTAGGATCTGTCCTGAATCCCATCATCTCCTACTCAAAGTGAGAATAAACCCAAAGATGAATGAAACCAACCTTGCAATGATTGACAACAATATGAATTCCATATCCAGGGTTCCCAGCCTTTCATGAAAACAAAATTCCCTAAGTTTTCCCTGAGTTAATCCAGAAATTTCAGGAGATATTTCAGTCACATGAAATGCTCAAAACATGGTGCACACACATGAGCATGGTGTGCTGCTCATGACAGCTCTGGAGGCAAATGGCGCTAAAACTCCCTTTTGGCTTTTTAATTTTTGGAAAACACAGTCACATTCAGAGATTACAGTAATACATCCACTATGTACTGTAGTCTATGATACATGCATACAGCAATCATTCCTACTGTATACCATCAGATACTAAAAAGCCACTATAGCCAAATAGTGAGGAAACGTGTATATCCACTACAGAAGCAGAAACTTGACTAATTGACACAAATTTAAAATACTGATACTCCTAATAAATCCACATGTCAAAATCTCAGAAAGATTATCTTTTAGTCAATGTTCAAATTCTCTAAATTTTCCCTGATATTTGCTGTTTTACTCAAATCCCCTGAGTTTCCCCTGTCTGGAAAATGTAAAAGTCATTTTCCAGGTTTTCCCTGATTTCCAGACAAGCTGGGAACCCTGATATCAACCTACCTCTTGACCAGAGTAGCTCTGTTGTGGTGGTTCCTCTTCACTGTAAACTACACCAGCCATGCCTCCAGACTGGTCAAGGTACCTTGGTATTGACTGAGATGTAGGCCTGTAACACACACATGGGACAAGGGATAGACCATAATGAATTAGGTGTATTTTAACAGCTCCTCACAAAAATTCAAACGGTGCACTTACAGAGAGGTATTTTTAGTCCAACAATTGCCAATGACCAGTGTCTAACATGACAGTACTGGCAACAAAGGAGAAACCCTGCACCAGTGAAGGATTGACTTTTTACAACACTTCTTCACAAATAAATGTGTTCCATTGATCATGAGTAAAAACCAGTAATGATTTTTAAGGTGTATGGAGAGATAATTTTAAGAAATATTCTGATGACAAAATATGAATGTTTCATAAAATCAAGGATTTTTTTCTTACTCCATGTGTTAATCCCACCTCAAGAGCATGTTGCATTTAGAAGTTCGGAATTTTTAAAGCAAATATTCATTTAACAGCAGTGCATTGTATTATGGGAAATCTGTGATGTCATACACACTCACTAACTCAACATCTTTGTATTCCTATAACCTTGACACATTTAAATGAAATATGCACATGCTTTTGGAGTTGAAACCGGCATTTTAACAAGATTTCAGCTCAATCTAAAAATAAATGTTATTCAGTATTGTGCTGGTGTCAAGTTTAAACACTTAAACAAGAAAGATCTGCTGGTATTACATAACAGTTTAAAACCTTGACAAAACTGGAGGTCTGACATATCATAACACAACATAACAAGTTGAAGGGCAAAGGAGGGCAAAAGCCCCATAAGATGCCTGTGAAAACCAGACCCGAAACAAAACCCATGCCAAACCAAAAACCCATACAAAAACCCACCTACCACAATCAAATTCTGCCACAGTCACAATAAAACTTGTCAGTGTTCATCTTGAAGCAATTGATTGACGTGGAACTAACAACCCACTCAGGCAGACTGTTCCACTCATTGGCAGCTCAATGAGAGAAGCTGAACTTTCTGATGTCAAGCCTAGAGAAATGCTTCACAGATTCATACAATGGCCTCAAACATGGGAATTAGCACAAACCTCTAAGTAGTTACAATCAGGCAGAGGATTCCTACCAGAAAGGAATTTGAAAACCTGTGGCATACCCCCCCTAATCCTTCTTAACTCAAAAGTAGTAAGTCTCAGACATTTGATCCTATCAGGATAAGGGAGATTACACACTTCAGGAATAAGCCAAGTGGCC
>WURT03049182.1:0-14352 GCA_009936505.3 Holothuria glaberrima
CTGGTCACACTACCGACAATTTCACCAGTTTTCCTGGGCTTCGATGTACTTGCCTGCAAGTTCAGAATTTCTAGTTACGTCTGCTATCAGTTGTTGATGTTGGACAAATTTCCTATCTTGTGACAGTTGATCTTTACATTAATTTGGGCAAAAATTTGGGGATGAAAATAGTATTTTCTGAAGTCATAAAAAATCGGAATTTTTGACGGGTGTTCAGAAAAATCGGATTTCCGACTAAAATCGGAAAAGTGGCATCTCTGAAAACTTTTATCTTTTTATGGGCAAAATGAAATATGTGTAGCAGTTGGAACTGTGCAGAGATTTCAAGTCTTTCCCCTATTCAAATACACAGAGCTTTGTATAAGAATATGCATATATTTTGGAGGTTAGAAAATGTTTACTCATACATTTCCATTTTCATAGCTTGCTCTGTGGCTGACAATAAAATGTTGAAGTGTAGGGTATATATAGCCTACTCACTTAATTTGAAATACTGTAGTCGATTGCACAATAATTTGTCATGTGATTCTTGTACCACTCACATACCTGCTTTTGTTTCATTTTGAAATAAAGACATTGATAGGATCTTGGAACATTTACTGTTCCCTTACAAAGGTAAGTTGTAATGAGAGGGCCTAAGTCACCTAAAATAGTAAGACAATGACTAGGTTTCGGTTTAAGGTGTAGTGGCTTTCAAAAAAATAAAGATATACTAAGACAGTAATTTGAATAAGTACAAAAATGACATGGCACAAAAATGACATCTCACTGCCCAATATACCATTTTAAATTGAGTGAAAAAGCTTCAACATTTTATACAGATTAGCTCAGCTATGTCCTGTGAAGCTATGTAACATTTTTGCTTTGGAATTTAAGACAAATACGTATACAAAAATACTCTCCCCATAGCTGAACATATACTGACATACTGTAGCTAAGGAGGGACTCCAAGGAAATGCTTACAACTGCATGTAAACAGTCCAGGAGATTCTCCCAAATGGAGGGAAACTTATGCAACACATTGTAAAGGCTTTGTAGCCAGTAACAAAGACAAAGGTTAGCAAGAATGAAAATCACTCAAATACTTGCATTTTTCTCAAAAACAGTGTGGTGGTCCTCCAATTAGGATGTGGCTTTTCGGTAGCTATGACAATCAGGGTTCTAGCTAGAGCACATTTAGTGCTGGGCAGCAGTTGGTTTACCAAATGCCATCCCGGGAAGAGGTCTAAGGGGAGGAGGCACAATTTTGTATCTTTAAGGAGCTTAGGATTCAAAGCGGTCCTACCTTTTGCAATTTTTGACCTAGTTGTGTAATTTCATTCAATTTTTAGTTGATATTTAATTGTTTTTAAGTTTTTGGTATTTTTTCCATTTTTTCAGTTAATTTTGTTTTAATGTAATGTTCATCTGAAGGTGCAGTACTGAATACGATCTAAATAGCGCATTTTTAGCAAAGTTTCAGTTAAGTTTACGGAAAACCTGTGCCAGGCGGGCTGTGAGAACCAGGCGCAAATAAGGAGTGCTGGGCGGCCAAGCCCGGCATTGCCCATCGTAGCTTGTACCCTGATGACAATACATCTGTCAAATACATTTAATTCCATTACATTAAACTGACAAATTTTGCAAGAGGGTTCCAAAACCACTGGTAAAAAACTGTTCAAGCAATAATTATTACCACAAATTTCATTTAATCACCCCAAAGGTGTCACACAAAGTGCATCATATTTACCAACATACCAAACCATGGAGTCCCACCACCAAACAACACGATATAGGCCGACTCACTGTACAGTTGACTATAATACAAATTGAGCAACTCTACACTGTAAGTAGAGGGATAGTATTGTACTGTACATACTGTCCATATTGCACATATGGTACAGACCAATGTTTACAAGAAGCTGATATTACTGTACCCACTGATAATGCAATATCATTGCATACTGAATCCATGTGAAATTAGCAGGTACATTGGGACTTCTCGATAGTCAAATACTAAAATCACTTCACAATTTTATGAAATGTACTGTACAGTATACTGGAGATGAAACAGCTTAGCTTAAAGGGAAAATGCAGTCACCCAATCAGAGTTAGTATATGCCCTGTCACTCTAGTTCATGAATGGCCTATTTTGGCAATATTTTTGTTAGTGAAATGTGAAATTCAAGGAGATTGAATTTCTCCTTGCTTTACCTATTGTTTGTGATACAGTAGTTATATTCAAAATGTCTTCAGAGGTGCTTGTAATGCATTTAAGAGGAGATTTGCAAGAGTTTGCTGATTTTTCAAAGAAAATTTTGGGGCAACTGCCTACTGCCTTTACAGTGCTGTGGTATTTAAAGGGAAAAAGCAGTTGTCCCAAACTTACTTTGAAACAAGAACTATAAATTTTACAAATATCCTCTTATTTATTTCAGGTACTCAGTGTACTCTTCCATAACATGTCAGAATATTAAGGTAAGCACTCTCAAAGTAAAAAAAAAGGGATTATTTTGCAAAACTTTAAAACAATCAATTACAAAATTATTGTCACATGATCTAAAAGAGCCCATTCATGAACTAGAACATCCAGGTATACTAAGTCAGTCTGGGAGACTGCATTTTTCCTTTAAAGGTCATAAGCAGTCACCCCAAACTTATTTTGAAACAATAGCTAAATGTCACAATTTCTTCCTATTATCTTCCAAGTATCTTTCATGATATTTTAGGACATAAATATTGCATATTCAAGGTAAACCAAGCAGTTGCTCCTCATAAATTTTACAATTGAGTGAGAAAAATACTGTCACATGATTCTCAAGAGCCATTCAGGAAATAGGATAGTCTACTATACAATTCTTTATTGAGGTGACTGCATTCTCCCTTTAAAGTAAATTTCACCAACTGGATCTGATCACAAGAAAGTGGAAAATATGGCTGTTGTGCAGTATGCAATATATCACCACAGAGGACAAGCATCAACCAATATCAGTACAGTAGTTAAGTTGTGGGTTAAAATACACAAACATCATTACTAGCTACATATAATGATGACTGTTTTATGTAAGCACACTACCTCAAAATAATGTGATTTTTATCACATCATCTAGCATGTGCAACAGATTTTATCAGATCATAAAACAACACTACAATCAGTAAAATAACATTACATAATCACTTGGTAAGTACAAAAGGCACAAAGGAACGAGCATAATAGAGCTAGCATACAGCTTAATATCAGCTTACAATCAGTATCCTACAGCTATAGCCACCTTTATTGGTAAAATTGTATTTAATTTACTACAGTCAGTGAAAATTGTAACACTAAGTATGATACACAGTATTAAACAAAATACAATTTTCATTCACTGTTCCAGTAGGTGTTATTCCTTTTATTACTTGGAAGCTGGAACAACATTCTACGTATTCCTTTAAATACTGCAAACATCAGCTGTACGAACACAAAAATGTCACCTTGTACCCTGTTTTATTTTTGGTTATATAAATTTGCTTTGAAGTGCAAAACCAATTCCGGAGACAAATAGGTGATATCGAGTATGAATATTCGAAACTGTCTGTCACACCTGGTTTTACAAAATATCCTGGTCTGTTGGAATGAACGTTTATCACCTCACAAGGTCTGTAACTGCCACATGCTTAATGATTAGCAATTGTGTGTACTGTACATTACATGAATCATTTAATTGGGCTTTTGAGTCTAAGACTGCTGCATACTATATGTGAATGCCTATAGCATATGTTTCCATTGCATAGGCCATAGGCTACTATATATATCCCTTATGGCTTATAACAGTGTATTCCCAAAGGTCTCACTATCAGTGTAGGGCCTGCGGAATAAAATGGGTAGTATGTCCTCTACCTCCATCCCCCTCCCCACCCCTCATGCCACCTTGCATAGGCACACAAGGCAGGGCAGGAGGGCAGACTGCCCCAAAAAAATTTCTGAGGTCGAAAATTCAGGCAGGTAACGAAAAAAATTCGGGCACAGAATAGGTGAAATTTTAGCAGAGATGAAGTAAAAGTGCAAAGATTGTCCAAATTTTCTACTGAGTTCCCAAATTTTTGATCGAATGCCCCAAAAATGAGCAAAAATTGTCGTCCGTTTCACATGCATGTAGTGGTTTGGTGGTCTATTTTATGCACCTGAACCACAATGAAATTCAGGCAACTTTTTGAGATTCGAACAAAACATTTTCTGCCTCACAAACTGGAAGAGTCCTGTATGCTATAGCTGCCATCTAGTAACTACAGTGCCACTACCCAGTGTTGTTTAACAAGTTCATGCTGGTTACAGTAGCTGCAGGGTACAGTACAGTACACTGTAGGGTAGATTTCAAATCAAATATAGTTCAAATAAAATAAACATATAGAAAATAAAATCATGAGCCTTGATGAAGAGTTTTTATTTTATTTCAAAAATCAACTTTAATAATTTAAATACTAATGTCCACTCAGCTGAACAAAAAACAAAAATAAACAGATGGCCTCACATGAAAACCAACCTTTTTTAACCTTACTGTATGAATCCCATGCTCTAAATTTGGTTAGTTGAACAGTTAGATGAGGTTTTATGGCTCACTTTGTAACCAATTGGTATAAGTCGGGCCTGCCATAGCCTTTTTTCCAGTTGTGGCTCACTGGCTTGTTTTCCCTACTCCACTGCAATGGTAGTAGGTTCCATTTTTAAAGTCTTTGGTATGACCCGGCCAGGATTCGAACCCCTACCTTCCGGCTGCAAGTAGGCTGCTCCAACCACTTGACCCGGCAGTTGGTTCCCCATGCTCTAAAACCTTGTTTATTTTTTAATGTTTCATCACTTAGTCACAATGTCATAGTTTATATTACTTTCCATTTTTTTTTCAAAAATTTTGTTGACAGAAAACAGTTAAATTGAGATACTCAGTTTCCTTTCAGTGAAACTCCCTGATGCTGTAGAATATGTTTGGTTTAAATTAAATATTCAAATTTGAACTGAAAAGGTCAAATATGAGTCATCCAACATGAAGTAGTTGCCTTGTTGGTAATGCTTTCTTGCTACATCAGAACTTTATAATACCCACCATGTGAATCCACATGAATCATTTAGGTCAATCACCAAGATAAAACAAGAAATCCAAAAGATTTAAAAATTGTTGAAAAAAAATAAAAACAAAAAAGAACACTCCCAGGAAAAATAAGATAGTTGATAGTGCTTTAGCCTTAGACTACTGTAGCTCTAAGTGTAATTTACAGGTAACAGGTATGCAATGGGGTTGTCCCACAGTCACCCCACTTCCATGCAAAGTACAGTACGTAAACCAAATTAATTTGCCATTCAGTAGTGTTAATAAACTGGTCATCTTCTTTTAGGACTTAATGTACTGTACCATAGAAGCCTACCATATTTGCCGGATCCACATTCATGGACATACAGTATGAAAAAGGTGGCCTTAGAGGTCTGTCATCATGGGCTTTCTACCCCCCCCCTTCCCCTGAAATTTTCATAAATAAGAAGGGTTTTGGATTGTCTAATAAGATATTTTTTAAGAGTTTTAAGTGCAGCCAAAGTTACTATCACTGCATTAAAGTCACCTAATGTACATAAGTATCACAGGAGATATATGGTCCCACCATGCTCATGTCTTTGCCCATATCCCTAGCCCCTCTCCACTCCCCTCACACACAGGAAAAGAAAAAAAACTAAGAAGTTGTATTAGAATAATGATGTCAATGGCTAAATACATCATCAGTTAGTATAGTGAATCAAACTGCCCAGTCACTTACTTCCTGACATGGTAGCTCACTTTTAACCACAAGCACTAGTATGAAGTGCAAGATTTCAGTATCGTTAATACTTAATCTATGCTGATCAAGTAAGTTACACCAAAAATTGTTAACACACACAGCAGAAAGGAATAAAGCTACATTTCAAGATTTGATTGGTTAAAGTTTCTATATTAAAGCTTTAATCGCACCCTAGAGTGAGCCATAAAAGCCGGTCTGGTTTTCATCTGCCGACTTGAATAATTTATCACAGTACCATGCAATTATTATAAAACCTACCAGGCGAGCAATTATTAATCACATGAGACAAAGGACAAATCATTTGAGAGAAAATTCAGGAGGCATTCCAGAACAAGCATAGAGCAACTTTAATTAAATACAAATCATATTCATATGGTATTATATCAAATGACAAACTATACAGATGCATTGACATAAAATGCAATGAGCTAGACAAAATGTTATGAACTACAGAAGACATCAGACTAGGGGAAAAAAAATTCCCTGCAGGCATACTGTATATGTAGCTTTTAGCAAATATAATTATCAAACCACACTAAAAGATCCGAGTTCATTAAGCTCCTTCTTGACCTGTGTTACATGACCTAGTTCATCGAAGCCACAGCTTCCACTGTAGGGATTGCATGCTCTACTTTGCTCTTCAAATTTCCTCTGTAAGTAGCACAACTTATGACTTAACTTTGAACCATGCACACATACCATTTTTGTGCATTATAAAGCCGAATGTAAGCTGTTATGAATGGGAAAAGTCCAAACTGCTGTCCTCTCTGGCTGAGACAGTAGAAGGTATGACTTCTGTGAAAAACGTACAGCAGTTATAAGCAAATAGGTTGGAGCAGATATGCCCACGTAATACGGATTATCACTGTAATCCATGCAGTGCCTGCTAATCGTACCGAGTAGTCAGACAACAAATTAACCTTGCCAACTCCAAACTAAAACATGCAGGCTAAGTAAAAGATTTTGGAAGAAAGTTTTTCTGAAACAGCATAACTTGTCGATTTCCTGCATGTTAGATAAACAGGGTAACTTTTAAACAATCACAGTAGTTCCAGGCTATAGGCCTACAGTACTTGTCTCTAAAGATCTGGATATGAGCTGCCCAATAGTTTCAACAGTAGCATCTAGGCTGCACACTAGGCTATGTACAATACTTTCACTAGGCTAGATACAGTAGTTCACTACTGGCAGTTGTGGAGGAAGGGAATTCGGTCAAAGGGGGCAAGAATGGCCTGTAGGGGCACTTCGAACTAGTTAAATACCCTGCCTCAATACGGTAAAAAAACTTGAAATGGGTGCCGACAGGTGATTCGAGTCAGTCAGGGGGAGGAGGGGACTGCTCACCTCTGACCATATGGTAGCTCTGCTACTGACTACTGGTCACTGAATACGTAACAACATTTATCAACTACCATTTGGTTAATTAACCCTTACAAGTCTAAGCTTTGTTATCTTCAAAAAACTTGATATATATATATATATATATATATATATATATATATATATACAGAATTATGTGAATTTTGGGAAATAACTTTCAGATAATTTTATTTTGCACATACTCATTCTTCTGTTGAGTCCATGGAGGGGTTATAGTGCTTTAATACAGGAGAAGGGGTAAAAAGTGGACTACTGTAGCAGGCTACTGTACATACAGGTTGGAAGGAAGTAAACTGTAGGTGAAAATTTGGGAGAGGGGGAATGGGAAGGGAGAATAGGGAAGATATATTACCACACTTCCATTTGTGTTCCCATTAACTTTTGTAGATCTATACACACAGTACAAAGTTTGCTTCCAGGGTCGTATTGTATATACAGTCTACCTCAACTTTTTGCACAAACCTCTGCCACTCGGCTAGAAGGAGACTATGGAGCACATGTCTGTCTTGAGAGTTTGTATAAATTAGGTGAGCATAGCTGAGAAGAAAGTGGGGAAGGGGATGGAGAGAGAAAGACAAATTAGAAATTTAGAGGGCACAAACATTGCTCCAGGAAGTCCCCCTACTTGCCTCCTACATATGGGTCAGAATGAAGGGTAATTAATTAAAGGTTGTGGGATTGCAGTAATTACTTTGCAACAATTGGCAAAATTTATGCAATAAATCCATATTAGGGCCAGGTTTACTAAACTGACATTTTTAACTCCCAAAAAATTTTTTGACCACTAATTTACTAAGGTGACACTGGAATGATAAGTACAGTACCCCTCCCTATTGCCTTCAATATCAGACATGAAGCTGATTGGTTTAATGGACAGGTACTATTAGACCAAAAAGGATGAACCCCCCCCCACCATCTTGGTGGGTGTATTTACAAGCGACTTTTCTTACCCCTTGCTACATCTAATTTGCATAAATCTTGTGCGCTGCATGCAGATCGGAGTTAATTGTTCTGACTCCGGGCCCCCTATGTCTGCCTATTTGGCTGACAGCTTGCCTTCATTCTCCTTCAGCTGCAAAGCTGTGTCTAGGAGGTTTTTGGGTCTATTAAGTCCCTCAGCTTTACGACCTGAATTGATGGTTATCTGTAGGCCAAACCTGCAAGTCAGCCAAAGCTTGAGCTGCCTAATCACCCTTGATGGGACAGAGACAATCTTCTTTCACTATCAAAGTGTAAACATCAAATTAGCAAGCCACTACTGAATGTGTCCAATGAATAGTAATATCTCTGTGCACTATTAATTATAATAAAAGGCTTGAATCCTGCTCAGGTGAATCTCTAGTCCTGCTGAAATTTAAGGTACAGTGTGAAGTATTCAGGAGTAGAAAACCTGCTGATATCTATGTACTTTACTTCCATAATAACTTACAGTAGTGTCAGACTGCTGCATTGCTAAAGACCATGAAATTCACTACTTTTCCCTTTTTTGCTATATATAGGCTATTGCTTCATAAAATCACCAACGTCACTATAACATTAAAGCAACAGACCTGTCAAATTATTAAGAGAACCATAAACAATGCAGATTCTCAAAAGATTCTGAGACAGCTAAGCCAATTAACTGAATGGCTAAAGTGCACAGTATCCCTTTAAGTACAAAAGGTGTTGCAATTATAATATTACTATTCAACAATAAAGAGGGTCTTAAACTGTGGTCAGCCAGCGATAAACAAAGACTGATTTTTCTATTTACAGATGATGGCCTGATGAGCAGAGCTGGATTGCAAGTAGAGTTCGATTGAATGCTTAAAAGACATTCAAGATTTCACTGACGTACAGTAGTTTCAAAGGACGGCATTTCCAGGATTCAAGTTTTGGCCGCAAATTTCAGCTTCAATTTAAATAATGCATTCTGCGAGTACTTGAAGCTGACTTCGCTGACAAGTTGTGTCAGCTTTAATACATCTCTCACACTATTACCAGATAGTAGACTGATAGTGTTCATTGTCCAGCTGAAAACTGAACATATGACTGTACATTACTGTACCTCAGATAGTATTAAAATGCATGTGCTGTAGTAATATAGCGTTTAAGTGGGAAAAGGTGGAGGCCTTTGAAATACATGAGAATTGCTATCAATTAGGGGGTAAAAAATTCCATCTACAGTAGGGAAGATGGGCTACTCATTCAAGAGAAAATTCAAGCATGTTTTTCGGTTTGAACTGAGACTACATCATGTGGATCTCTTTAGAGCTATAATCTTGAATTAGAAACCATCTCAGCCTAAGTTTGACATGATACTGTACTATCACTAACCCCAATGGAAATAAAAGTTTTCCCAACCAACAGCACAGGTTACTCTTACAAATTTTCTCTCTTTTCTCCTGTACAAAAAACCTTTAATAATTTCTGGAACATTAAAATATTTCATAACACATAATTTAATTATTAAACCTTTAATACTGTGAGAATTCCAGATTGTACTTAATGCCAAAAGTTTTCAAGTAGGGTCCTGTGTATCATTTACAGCCCTCAAGGTCACTTAAGTGGCCCATGGAACTTAGATTTGAGTTTTCCCAAAAATTCTGTTACAAAAACAAGCAAGATGTGGCACCTTTACTGCTACTACTGAAATTAACTTATTAAAATTTTAAAGTAGCTAGGAACTGAAGAACAGTAAAAGTCACCTTTTACATGAACACTTGAGAACACCTGCTAATAGTGGTAGAGCCCTATGCTACGCCTATTTTGAACCAGTTTTTAGGAACATTTTGTTTATTGCGGGCACTGCATGCTTTTGTGTGGCACAACTCAACTCATCTGTCATGACCTTGTTACCTATTTAAAGTTGGCGCAACTATCATTCGCCAATTAACAATGCACACTACACAACTGGCAGGCTGTACATTTGGCTTCGTGCACAATTGCTGGTACCTGATGTTCAAATTGCTTCAACCTTATGACTGTTGCAGACTCCCGTCAGGAAAAACAAACTTATTCTTTCTCCCTAGTACTAAAGGAAATGCGACTTAAAACTGCCATTACAATTTATGCCAATGGCAGTCGTAGACCCATGTACTTTACAACGCTATTGGCGATGCAACAGTTGATCAGTTGAGTTGCATCCCGAAAAGCCATGTACAGTAGTGTGCAGCTAGCTTCAGTCACGAAGTTTACTCCCCAAAACATATTTTCACCTTAAATCCCACAATCTATTTTAATTGTTCTGCAGGGGGTAGAGTAGGAGATAGCTAGGGGTGAAGGTTGCAACCCCAGACCACCCTCTCATGGGCCTATGGGAAAACTGCAAGCAAACAATTATAAAACAATCACCCTCATTTTCAATTAGCATTTATAATTCCAAGCTACTTCACGTATGATTAGAGTTACTTGACAATGGCTACTTTTGTTTTAACTGACTGAATTGAGAAATGCACAAAAGACGAAGTCATTGGTTAACCTTTGGTGTATACATACAATATTATGTTTTGAATTAAATGTCCAGTGTTCTATTGGAAATAAAGGAGACTTCAAGAATTATTACAGTGACATTTAAAAATACTTTGAGTCTTTTATATTAATCTATTTGATAGTAATTGTACCTCTATGTGATTAAACCAATTACTGTAGACTAAGCTTATAACAATGTCACGAGAGACAGACCTACACTACAAATGCATGCTGACAAAGTATAAAATATATAATTTACACTCACAGTCAGAACCCACTATGTATGCTTTCAATATGTACATATATTAGTCACATATTGGTCAGGTTAAGAGTGCTTCTGGATTTGGGCTGTCCTTCATTAAACAGCTTGAACTAATTAGTTCTGGCAAAAATTTTCATACTTTTGCCTTTTTATATGTACAGTATCACAAAACTCCCTGAGATATACAGTAGGCTATATTTTGCCCTGTTAATGTTAAGCACTTAAAGGGGCTTATTGAGTTGGTTCACAAAATTCATGATTTTTTTCACACCTGCTGAGATTTACTCACGTCTTGGTAGTAAATGGTCAAACTAAGAGATTCTGAACATCTGATCGACTCACAACTGAAACGGCAATGACAGGGTAATTAATG
Organism: Holothuria glaberrima; assembly: GCA_009936505.3. Classification (NCBI taxonomy): domain Eukaryota; kingdom Metazoa; phylum Echinodermata; class Holothuroidea; order Aspidochirotida; family Holothuriidae; genus Holothuria; species Holothuria glaberrima. The sequence continues at coordinate 11,250 of WURT03049182.1, forward strand.
ATTAAAATCATTTATTACAAGTTTTGTGACCAGACACCTTTAACCATTATGTAGCAACCATATGCAATCCTTGTCCACAAAAACTTAAATTTCTCACATTTTTGGTAACTGTTGGAAGTGAAACATGAGTAATTAGGCTAATTAGAAGCATTGTCATGCAATTATTTTCTTCAAACTTGTCACAAAAATTATCGATATCAACTCAATGAGCCCCTTTAAGTATACTTTAAACAACTAGTACCTGGAGTAACAGTCCTATCCAAATTCCAAACTTAGACAGGACCAAGTGGCTTGTCTCATACTATTAAGCTCTCAAACACTTTGCCATAGAATGGGGAATTGATAAAGACAGCAAGAAATCCCTCAATAAATTTTACTGTCCTTAATTTGAAAGCAAGTAGGATCCTTGCATATTCCATGGGCTGAGGGTAATTTGCAATTTAGATTAACATCGTACACACAGACGGATAGAAGCTTGACTAGGTTCCCCTTTTCCTAAATGATTTCACAAAGCTGGGAGAAATGTATCATGGTAAAGATGGCTGTTTACAAATGATCCGATTTGATGCATTCATTATCTCTAACAAATCATCCATGATTGCAGATTCTTCATAGATGGAGCAGCAGCAGTGTTTCTAAGTAAACTGCAGTGAGTGTTGTCCTAGAGTATAGGCCTACACAGAAGCCTACATCATGAAAGTTAACTCGACGTTACATTTTGAATATCTCCTGGCAAAAGTACCATTTATCTATAGAAAAACAATGCATAAATGAATGAAACACAGGAATGAGTGGAGCGCCCTTTGCCATTTGACCTGGAAAAACTCTAAATAATAAAAATTAGTTGAAAAGACATAGACCATAATGGTCAATGCTGACATGATACTGTAGGCAACTTCAATGCACATACAATTGCACACAATGTCCAGCTGTGCAGGCACTGAAAGTGGCCACGATCACATGACTCAAATACTTTTTGTACTTGGGGACCCACTGCCTCTAGATTTGCCACTGAATAGTTGGTATTAAAAAGTATCATGAATACCACAGGTACATGTATGCAGAGGGACAGCTAAGTGTTCAGTTTACTAGCCTGCAAATCAGTATGAAAAGGAAATTAAAGCATAGATACTAAACCAGAATGCTGTACACCCTTTGCCAAACTGTCTCTTTAATCCAATCAAATTTTCTGACTTTCCCCTCAGTTTGAGGCATATTTTCTCAATTTCCCTGACTTGAAAAAGGTAAATTTTCCAGGGTGTTTTTTTTCTTTTTTTTTTTTTTTTTTTTTAATCCAGCTTGATGGTGATTGGGACCCTGCAGTGTCCTATGGCAAAAACTAGATCCATGTATACTGTACTTGGTAAAACTGTCCTAGATTTTAAAGAAAAGCTCATAAAAATACAGTTGCCTCAGATAAAATTATTAGTAAATATAAGTTATTTATACAAACTGGCTGCAGAAATCAGCTGGCTGCCCATCTGAGAGAATTAAGTTAGTTAGATGAGGTTTTACAGCCCAGTTTCTAAGAGAATTAAGAATGTGTACTAAATTAATGGCAAAATTTACAGTGTGAACCCAATATACTGTACATCTAGGATTGAATAATTCCATTTCTACCTATTTCAGCAAGTTTTAAGTATACTTCATTTTACAACTTTAGTCAATCGTGCCTGATGCTACACAATCTTGCTGAATCGATACTCTATGTACTTTGAAGATTTAAACTAGATGCTGAAAAATGTTGAAACCTCACAAATTACTTGTGTGCAAGTTTTCATAAGCAGGACATGTATATAACCCCAACAATGTGCCTTCAAGACAACAGTTCCTACTCTTTTTTTATTCTTGCCTAGAGGGATTTTGTAAAAGGGAAATACGTAAGATTTACAAACTTAATATATTTTTAATGTTACCTTGGAAATATTAAAATGCTCAGCAACTTCTACCCTTTCTTCTCAAATTTTCATTTGGATATAATAGCAGAACTTGAGAGGCATTGACAAATAAGACCAGGTCTACTAAATTTCCTTTCAGAAGCAGTCTACCTTCAAGTGCAGCTGTCAGCTTGCCAAACGTTAACTCAAAGGTAAATAGAAGCTACTGTAAAGATGTCTCATACAAATTAGTCACATAGTGTATGTCCACAAAATTTCAACAATACATGTAGCATGTGCTGTACATGCAGTATACACACATCTTCACTGTTTTTCAGAAAGATCTAGGCCTAAAAGAATTTGTCTGTACAGAAAAATTAGATTAGCTATGCCTTTGATCAGCAGCGATGTGCATTGTTCCCAATGGAAGCAGTCTGCTAACATAATCAGATGCTATCAACTCCCTAATGTAATATGTACAGACTTTGTATACCCTAGGTCTCTGATACAGCAGGGAGCTGGATTCCTGCATACAGGAAGGTATCTTTCTTTGCTACCTATCAAGGTAATTGGAAAGAAGGATAATGCTGGTAACAAGATTATTTCCAAGCAACGAAATTGGACAAGATCCTTCGAAACTGGAATAAAATAGTGTCAACAAAATTATGACTATAAGTAAGCTTCATCTTTCATGGTTAGAGTGCCTTGAAAGTTGTGGTATTGGATAAAAACTGATAGCCAGTCTCTCAGAATGATTTGGTGTCCTTCATACTATTTACAATGTGACTTTAGATTAAAGACGGAAGTAGCCGACTACCTCTGATTCATGGATTAAAGAATGTGTCAAAGTAATTATGTCTACATCTAGGAATACAATATGAAGTTTACACAATAATCCCATGATAAAGTTTTTACTGCAGGCATTTCCAATTCATCAAATTTTAGATTCAGAGTCCCTCACCCCTGTCAGGGAAGGCTACACCCCCATAGGGGAAATTTTCCAATTTCTTTGGGAAGCCTTAATTCGTATGATAAAATATATCCTAATGACCTTCAAGTTCAGTCACCCATACAATCTACTTGATTTTGTTCATAGGATGGGGGACTCTTCAACGAAGCCCCACGTTTTCCAATTTCCTTAAAGTGACCCCAATTTTTCAAATTGTCTTCAACAAAATCCCCAAATATTCATATTTTTGCATAAGAAAAAAGCCCAAAAATTTTTC
>WURT03049193.1:0-14352 GCA_009936505.3 Holothuria glaberrima
TTCAGAGCAATTTATTTATGCTTGAGTGTGTTTGTTAGCACAAGATGTGGACAGAGCAGGTCTTGTGCAGCTTTGGTGAAACTTGTGAGATGAAGTAAACATTCACTGCCAACAACTTTGAAGACCATTTAGCAGTCAGCAGAGATACAGGCAAACTTCACATTTTTGTGTGGTATGCTCATGGCTGAGATTCATTTCATTCAGCATGGAACCAGCATGCCCATTTAGCTTTTAAGAGGAGGGGAAAAATCATTTTAGGTCACCAGGTTTCATAAGGTTTTGAATTATTAACATGATATCTCCAGTAGGATAACTGTGTGGGATCGCATGCTTGTCATGTGGGTGACTCAATCTTGTTACAATATATCATGTAGCAAGGAATCACTAAGCCTTTTGGCTTTCTAGTTCTTCAGTTCATTCGAATTCTTTCTTATTTCTCTCGTACCCTTTCCTTCCCTATCCCTTTTTGCTTAATTTTTCAATTATTTTATTTTTTCCTGCCGAGAAGAGATGAGTTCCGTGCTCCCTAGATCCGGACCTGGGAGAATGGATGGGGCTTTGAAAAGATCTTCTTAAACTGTCCTGTAAAACGGAGTAACGATAGCCTACAATTACGTACAAAAATAAGGACAAAGCTCGCCGAAATGGCCTTTTATGATGAATTTTGCCTCATTTCACCCTGCAAAGGTTATCTATTATATTCATATTCACTCTAAATTTCTCTTTGTCAATCTTTCTAGACCCACTCATTGAGGTTGTAGTACCAAAACACATTCCGTGGCAACACAACTGGCCTTTCACACACATTTGGTAGCTATTGAATAAAATCTGCACCGGGACAGTGATTTAAAGTGCCCCTAATTCATCGTGATGAAAAATTAAGATCGGGCCGTCGCTGCCTCTCCCACTCTTCTAGCCTCGCTTTATTATTTGTTCCTTCCCTCCCTTCCTTCCATCCGTATTTTCTCTCATTAAACTCTGCCTTCCTTTGCCCTGGTCCGTCCTTTTCGACCGAGCTTTCTAACGCTCCTTATCCTTTCCTAGCCGCCCCCCCCCCCACCATTTACTCTTCCCCATGCAAAGTCTGCCTGGCTTCATCCCTGGTCGCCGTTCCAGCCTTCCCAGTCAAAGCCCATTCTCTTCTCTCCAGCCTTCCCTCCCATCGGCAATAATCCCCTTCCGTATTTTTTCTTTCTCTTTCCTTTTTTTCTCCCTTTATTTTCTATTTTTCTTTTCCTCTCCTTTTCTCCCTTTTCTTTCTCTTTCGCATTTGTTATTTTTTTTTTCATTCCATCTTCCCGATTTTACTAAGATTATTTTCCGGGGGAGAGGGGGATACTACCTTTTGTCCCCTCCTCCGGCTACGCTTCAGGGTAAAAACGGTAAAAACTCCGCTTGGAGCTCGTCAGAATATCCAATGTAATCATTTTCTTGATGAAACTTGCACGCAGGCAGTGCTTTGGAACACATTCAGATTGTTACAAAAATGTGAGGCTAGGAAGATATTGTAATTTATGAATGCTTTAATTTCTCCGGAGGACAGTAGTTACCTACAAATATATTTCTTTTCAAATATACTGGATGTCAAGTTACAACTTCGCTCTCGCATAATCACACCTATGCAAAAGAGTATAAATGTAACCAATTGACCGTTGCATGAAGCGAAAACGTTTGAGATAGTACTGGTGAATAAGTGGAAAAGAAGTTGGCTGAAGGAGGCGCAAAAATTTACTTTAGTTTGTAAAGATCAGTGTTACAAAACAATTTAAATACATTAAATATTCATACCTGATGACATTTTACCCATGCTCCTATGCTCAAACTTCTTTTGATTCTTGTTTAATTTCAGTTAGAAACCGTAAGGCGTGCGCTCTCTCTCTCTCTCACGCAATCCGTGCAGCGTCACTATTTGTCGTTAGTATATTTTTGTCTAGAGATTTGTTAACTCAAGAGAGGGGCACAGCAGTCGGCACGTTAGGACGTCCCCTTAGTAGCAGCCAGCCCAGAGACTTTGATCGTCCTAAAACGACTGTATGGCAAAAATCTGGCATATCATTCTCGCTATATTTCAGATACTTTAGTCTATAACACAAACATGCATGTTACTAAAGCTCAGTGAAGCAATTAAGCCGTGATTACTATCAATTATATCATCATTAAAGTCACGTACATGAGCCAGTTGGCGCGTAGCGTATCAAGAAAATTCCAAAAATCCTACCAGATTGCCTAAAATAGTACTTCCCAGTCCTTTTAAGTTGTATTTTGTTTTTGAGATCCCATGATTTAAAAATTCCCCTTTCAGAGCGGAAGGTAAACTTTCAGGTAACTTTTAAGGAGTGGGGGTAAAGGACATCTAGGGGCTAACCCTCATGACCCCGTAGTACCACTCTTGTCTACGAAATTTGCAGACTAGTTTCTGGGGTGTAAGCTCTTTTCTGTCATTTTTCTTCCTTCCAAACTCTTTTCTTATCAATACCAAACAGGGCCTGGCACAGGGGGTCCAAGAAGTGAAAAAAAAATGTAGTAGGCTGTTTGGTTCCTTTTTTTTGTTACAAACTATGTAAACTTTTGTAAATCCTACTTAAATTATCAAAATTTTTGCGCCCTCCGAGCTCTCCAAGTCTCAGTCTTATTTTGTCTTTAACACAAAATACTCGTGAAGCATTTCAAAACATTTTTTTTTATCAAAGGTACTTATAGGGGTTTTGTAGCATTAAACTGAATATGCAAATATTCGGCTTACTTCCCCACGGTTTATGCCTGATGCATTATTAGGACGATAATGTATGGAAATTATTCTAGAGAGAACTTTATAAATTTCCGAATAAAATAGAAACAAGTGCACCCTCAGGCCAGTGCAACTGTCGGCAGGTGGCTATAAGACAATTGCATACTAGTTTATTATTCATCACACAAGCTTATTTAAGGTCATTAAATGCATTTGCAGGAAATATGCATTATAACCATGCTTATCAATCCTCTACTCCTTCAACGCTTTTTTTCCTTTTTATCCCCTCTAGATCATTCCCCCAATGAAAGCTGTCCATTTGGATTCTTGTTAAAAGTAAGTAAAACTGTTTTTGTGAAGTGTCTGGTAAGCTCTCTTGCTGTGTCATTTGGATGTCAGTTAAAACAGCATGCTAAATTCCCCATTTTTGTAGTTACCTTAACCCCTTCCAGGACGCCCTAAGGCGATCTCATGGTAACAGAATTACCGTACTAAATAACGGCTATTTATTAACATGTGAACAGTTCAAAACTTTGCCAATGATAGCATCGTTTAGCATCTAAGTCATCTAATATAAAAAAGTTTCAAGGGGGTTACACCCCTCCACTTAAGCATAACACCCTTTCCTTACACCCAACAAAAATAAGAACAATTCACTTAAGTACGTAAATGTTCCAGCACGTGGTCAGTTTTAAACGTTGCCAAAGATAGCATCAGCCACCTTTGACGAACAAAAAATTGTCAAAGGGTCCCCTCTAGCTAGATCTCTCCGCCGGGACCGCATCTATACACACTATAGACGTTAAAGGAAGTGTCCACCCTGTTGCAAACTATCGTAGATAAAAAAAAATGCACGCTTATACCGAATTTTTGCTTATATGAGGTGGAATTACTATATCATCTACTGTCGCGCCCCCAATTATCAAATCCTAGTCGAGCCACTGGGGATATGACTGATAAGTTTCTGATTCTGTTTCTGAATAGAAAATAATTACAGCCATTGTAATGTCTGTAATTTTCTTTAGAAAAGTGTCAACAAATCGTACAACTCCATGTCAAATTTTCAAAAAGTCTCGGTGAGGGAGGGCGATACTCCCCAACTATTCCAAATCGTCTCACTCGTGCCTTCTGCACTCAGTGGGCTTCCTGCTGAATCCGCCTCTGCAAAACAACTGTGCATAAATCGTTGTTAGATAGCAGTACGCGATAGACTGTAAGACGGTTTCTAGAAGGAGTACACTGTTAGGTGCATGCGTCAAGTATGAGACGTCGAATATGAGCTACTAGTTCAACTAACCGTACTGTCCTTCTGTAACTGTATACACCGATTGAATTTTAAGTGGTATCCAGACGGATCGTGTTAAAGAAACCAATTTCAATCTATATTTATTGGTTCTAACAGGTGAGCTTAATGTCACATTATTGAAACCTTGGTCAGATCTTCAGTTTTTACCGATTAATTTCTGCACTTCACCTTCGTTGTCACGGTAAAGATATTGAAAAATGGGTACATTTAATTTATCAACCTGCTTAGCAGGCAATAACGTGAAGATTTAAAGTGGTGCATGCTATACTAGCGGTAGCATTCTGTTCAGCTGTGTATGCTGTCGTTCCACGAGACGCACTCTAAAATACCAGACCGCTTTGATAGAAAAGGAACCACAACCATCCAATGGGAGATCGTTACATTTATCTGACATAGGAAATATCGCACATCCCTACGTTTTGTAACGTCCACAAAGACAAAATTTCCTATACACAGGACTCCAAGCATTGTAAAATATCAGGAGGAACTATGTAAGAAAAGGGTTACGTTTGCTTAAATTGCGATAGACCGTCGTTAAAATTCAATTGGCGTATAGTTACAGACTGACAGTAGCCACAGTTGTTTTGTCCTGAACTTTTCGTGATTTGCAAGCAATCATTACATGGATGTTACCTTGAAATTGAAAAACAATATTTTTGCCTCGAATTCGGTAAGCTTCTGCCAAGAGGTCAGGGTGGTGCTGCCGCCCCTAGACCGACCACTTCATTCACCTTTGAAGATGTTTCTCCTGGCAAGTACGGATGGACCTTCTCCCCTCCTTAGCAAGTGAAATTTGTCCTGATAAAGCGTCTGGCAGCACGGCGATTCCCATCCTTACCACCACAGTGTTCCCTCCCATCATCTTCCATAGACACGCAAAGTCGACACACTCACGTTTGATGGAAAGTGCCTGGAACCTTATTCAAGTCGAAGACTTGTTTAACAACACAATAAAATCGAAACCGTATTGACAGGTGGCCGTTCGATAACCTTACAGATGAAAGTGAAGGGAGGAGGTCATTTCAAAGTGGAATAAAAAAGCTAATAAAGCTGATGTAGGGTTTGTTGATACTGTGGAGTAGTTTTGATTTTGGTAGAGCATGCTTAGTTCCTAACGTTGTAATTAATTGGGCCTATAAAAATATAAAAAAATCCGTGCAAAAGTTCCAATAGATCTTATGAATTGATGTCACGTGACGTAATTTTGGAGGCTTGACAATGAATCACACTACACGCGGCACGACGAAAACTTCGCACTCGTACGGTAGACTTACAGTACACAAATCAGCTGTCGCATTTGTTGGTATAAGTTGCAAAGATGCGCGCTTACCTCTGTGAGAATGCCGGGGACAATTTCTGTCCCGTGACTTCATATTCATAAGGTCTGTAAAGAGGGATTCCCAAGCACTGAAGGGCAAAAAACATACGCAGAAAGCGTATTTATAGCACACGCCCAAGGAATAACCATAGATACTATACTGTGACACAATGGACGCGTGCACTTCAAAACCAAAAAGACGCGCGATCTTGCCCCTCAAAATCAAAGAGTCGCGCGATAACGTGACTCAGGGAAACCCTGCTATACCACACTTGAAATACTGTGCAAAACTGTGGAAAACCATGATGGTGGAATGTGAGGCATCGTGCAGTTTTCTGTGAATTCTAGCATGAAAATGTGTGTCTTTGATCCAATACCACGTGTATCACCTCTCATGATCACAATTTCTCCCTATGTATTTTCTTAATCCCTGAAAAGTGTGAAAAAGGTATTGCTTCATTGCACATGAGTTAACGTTTATTTCCACAGCATCACCATCACTAACTAATTGTCATAGAAATCAAAACATTTTGGTAGGTATGCTTGTGGTTTTCATCAATTTTAACGACAATTGTAAAAAAGGGACGTTGCCTTTTTCAAAATCATTCCATCCCTCTTAGACGTAAAGTACAGGTTGTCTGATGTTACACATGGGAATTTTATCCTACGCATTTATGTAAGTCGTTTTATTTCATATTAGCACGGTCTGATATCTTAAATGGGCACGAAAATACCTCCTAGTTTTGCAGTAATACTAATTGCCAGAGTTGATTGTATGCTAACATTAATATGCCTTAAGTTTGATACGGTACGAATCATGGGGAAATTTAAAAAAAAAATGGTTTGTATGTATAGACGTTGCAGCGATAAAGGATTGCAAATGTTCCGAATATAGCCTAAACATATACTTAGAGATAATATCCTGCAGAAGTTGAAGGGTTTTCGAATCGGATTTTGCATGTAGGTGCTACTAGGTACAAGAAAATTTCAATGGACTACGTCTACTTTATCCAGGGACCACAAGCCATTTTCAAATGTTGGAGGGGATTTGAAGATATATCAGGCTCGTAATCAGCAAGTTAGATGATGCTAAAAATTGCTTTAGACACTAAGCTGCTAAAGTGAAGCGCCACCAAATACTCTAAAAACGAAAGAGCCAAATTCACGCCAAAAAGAGTGTATTGAGGGACCCTCCTAGCAGACTGAATTTCACCCGGAGTGGGGTGAAAATTCACTCTAAATGGAGCGATATTTTATTCCATGTGTGAAGTATCGCTCTATTTGGAGTGATTTTTACTCAACTCCGGGTAAAATTCACTCTTACTAAGAGGGTCCCTCGATGAGCACATTTTTTTTTGGCGTGAATTTCACTCTTTTGTTTTAAGAGTGTAGATCAACGTGAACTTATGGTATGAAGGTGTTTGGTTAAATATACTTTCAAGATAACACTTTTTCAGCCTTGAGGACTTGCAGATAAAAGGGTTTCAAGTCCAAGTACCATTAGATAAGCCCGCAGAATGTTGAATGGGTCTAGAAGATTACGTACAAAATTTTGGCAAAATGAACCTTTCGGTTAGTTTTTGGTGACCATGAACCTTCTGCTTGGTAGGGCCGGTTGTCTTGCTTTCCCGAAGATACGGAGAAATATTCACTAGTGAAAGTCTCAGTGAGAAGCTTGAAGAAAAAGACTTTTGATTTGTTGAGACACCTTGCTAAGCGGTACTGTGTTTGTCTACCACTCTGAGTAGTCTTAATTTGACCACTTTAATTCTAGAACATTTTACGGATTCCTACAATGCTTACGACTGTTTCCGTTTATTTTGAACACTGATTTTTCACGTTCTTATAGAAATAAAGTACGTAGCAATGAATACTTTGGATTCTGAACCCATTTTTTTAGTTAAAACACTAATTAAATATGGCTAGTGTCACACCGTATGTGTTGTACTAGTCTATAATGTCTGTGAGTCGCAACCAACCTCAATTCCACTTATGACTTCATACAAAACTTAAGCAATTCGTAGCTCATCGGAACTGACTTTGTGACAGATCAAAGCATTTCAATGGACCAAGCACAAATCTTGCTTTCTTCAATATTTGTGCATTTATTGTGAGTGGAATATTTAACCGCCAAGGAAGTGGAACTATTTTGGAGTCATTTTATTCAGTAAGTGGTGATAAGCTTTGCTGTAATACTAGATCTTTAAAAACTTGCAAAAGAAGCTAACAGCCAATCTCTATGTGCCTTGATTAATTTCTTAGGTTTCATAACGATTTATTCCAAACACAATTATTTATTTCTTTGTAACTCAATTTTTTTACTGATAAAACCTACCACAAATCATAGAATTATAAATGTTTTGCTAAAGGAAATTTCATATCACCTTTTGAAACTGTTTTCAATTGTTCTTTTGAAAGTAACGCCGGAGGTTAAACTAATACATGAGTTTGTAGAAGCTTTATATGAGATCACACTGTTTTTACTTTCCAAATTAGTTTTCCTTTCGTGCTTTAAAAATAACACCCGCTAGTTCCTCAAAAGGGCACCAGATGGCAATATGTCGTTGAATTCAAGGCGTGATACTGTACCAACTTTTGAGAAAACTCGCTTTCCGTAAGCCGAGTTAAGTTCAATTATAATTTTACAAAAATTTTTAGTCACAATTTTGGTAGTCCAAATTTTTTTCAAATAGTATCTTCTGAATCTAAATTTCCGGGCCTGTCGTGGTCTTTGAGGGAAAGACTCACCCTGAAAATAAATCGTGCTTAACAGCTATAATTTTAACCCCAAATCAGATTGGTTAGAGAAGTGTTTCTTTAATTTAAGCTTCTACCCATGGTTATCAACAGTTTAGAAAAAGAAAATATTTTACTCTGTTGAAAGCTTTTCCTGGTACCGGGGTAAAGTTCAGTTCTGTATAACTTTATTTCAGTCTTAATAAGCCAAATTATTTGAATGAGAACATATAGAATAAAAACTAATGTAAATACCGTAACATATAGACTGAATACATCATACGTAATCTCTTACTTAAAAAAGGAATGTATGAGACTGAACTTTTAAGAGATAATCTATAACATGAAGTTTGCATCTATCCTTCCGTCTCTAATAAAGACTGTATTTGCCCGTATACGCTTTTGTATATGCATACATGGGATTGCATGTAATAGCGCAAAAAATAGGTTCCCTTTCTTTTCTACATACTCCTGAGTCCATTTATACGTATCTGCAAATCCGAAGCGAACAGTGAAACGATTTCTATCCGGCAAACAATGGTAACGGATAGAAATAACCCAAAATTAGGTAATCTCCGTTGGGAAACTCATTAACTACGAAACTACACTTGCGTGCACGAAGGGCGGAACAATATACGTTGTAGGTTCTCTGAATTATACTGGGGTAATTCTGTAAGAAGTCGGAACAGATACCTTCAAAATCTCCGTGGGGACCCGTTTGTGTTACCTTGGTCGAGCCTGTAAAAGACTTGATCATCACACGGAAAGGCTCAATTTTAACGTTTACAAATACGCTTACCCTTATACTGAAACGAACAAATTCTTAACTTTATTGCAATCATACACGCGAAAAAATCGAGTTATAAATACTTACCTCTTTGTACCTTTATGTCTGGCACCAAACTTCAATCTATTAACCATTTTCTCCACATCTATCGTTTCAAATGAAACTAGTAAAGGAGCGCCTCTACTAATGTTCTCTTCCCTTTGTATGAAGGCACTTGTCTTATCCAATTTTGAGGGGCCAATACGTACTGTCCCGGAAGAATTTGTATGACTGACTGCTATCGCTAACCCTAATCCCTAACCTAACAAGGATATAATCGATACAATACAATACCGTCAGCCAATCAGACAATATCTTACGAGACAACGCGCATCAGCTGATTTTTTATTCATAAAAAGTTCTTTGGCAATTTATCATCGTCAGATCGGAACTTTAAGTAATTTCCCCAGTGTCTGTTTATGGGTAACACGACGAAGCATTACCCACATCAATGAAAGTAAAAAAATTTTCCAAACTTTCATGAATAGCCTACTGTTTAAAATTTATAAAAAGTTTAAAATCCGTTTAATGAGAAGTGCATTACCTTTTCAAGTTTTGTTTCAGTTAGCATTTTGAAACTACAGAGAAGAATTTTATTTATTTTTCTTTTTTCCTTTCAAAACAAATTGCGGCGTTATTTTGTTTTATAGGAAGGTTATCAGTAATTTAAGGATAATAAGGATTTCAATAATATCATTCGAGGAAGTTCGAAACTTTGTACAAAGAAAGTCTGATGCTTTGTCCGAAAGCTGCACGCTAGTCTCAGGCCGTAGGCACTAGGTACTGAGGGGGAGGGGGGCGAAGTAGCTTCCAGTGGGGGAAAACGATTTTTGAGGGGGAGGAGCGATATACTAAAATATAATTAAGGCATTGATATTTGTTGATCTTCGGAACGTACATTTCACCAGGGCGGCTGCACCCCCTAGGCTACGGGCTTGGCGAGCCCGTCCTACATTATAGGCTATGAAAAAGTATACGTTGGCAGTTTTTCACATTCATAATGCGAGTAACAGTTTAGCAAGATCAACTGCAGTGTTGCATTCATTTTTCAAACTTGAGACAGGGTTCGGTTGTGACAGTTTGCAATTAAACAGACGGTTGATTATGGTGCACATGAATTTGCCACCACGGGCCCTGAGCCCATTTCATTCAAATGAGTAAAGTCGAGTGTACATAGTGCAATTTTGTATACGATCTTTTCAAGATGCGAAACGACATGTTCACGGTCTGATGCGACATGATACTGTGTGATATCTCATGTATTTTCGTCGTAAGATAAACTGCACGAACATTTCAATGTCTATGTCTCAATATTGTCACTATCTTAAGCAAACAAGTTTGTGACAGGTCCCGATAACCCGCGAGAGCTTACTCTGTTACTAAAATGTTAATTGTATCGTAGAGGTACACATATGGCACGACGAGCCGTAGTTCTGTGGCATGGCGTGTCTTACTAAAGCAGTTTAGGGAAAATCGCATTGTATTTGCCCTGGTTAAGATGCCTTAAAAGAAGGGTCTAAGCTCGAATCAAGTTTTGATATATTAGAAGGGTACTTATTCTAAGCAATCTGGTGAAATTCCCGTTGAAATCCGACGTGTGATTCTCAAGATATCAGCAGATCAAGTTGTCACATTTTGAACAGAAAGTGAACTTGAAGCAAGCACATATTATGTCACAGCCTCACATTAATGAGCAGTCCTTTGTTTTTCTTTAAACTCTATAACCAATTTCCTCCTCAACAATCAAATGTTATCGGAATGTGATTGCATAAGAGGCATGGGAAAATTACAAACTTCACATCCCACATGGGGAGGTCCTATCCCTATTAAATTCAAGGTCAGCACAACAGACTGAAAAAACAAAGGAAATAAAGCATTCCATATCAATGTGAGGAAGTGATATCAGGGAGGTGCCTAGTGATATAACTCCCACTTGCCTCAAGCTCACTGTGGGTCACAAATGCAGTAACTTCTTTTGCTGATATCTCGAGTAATACATGTCCGATTTGAATGAAAGTTTCTCCAAAATGCATAGATTTAGTTCCTTTTTTACATATGAAAAGTAAATTTTTGCTTGAACCCTTCTTTTAAGTCTCCAAAAATTCATACACCATCCTTAATGGCGAAAGGTCAGGGAGCTAAGGGTGGAAATAACGAAACTGAGTGATATTTTGTCAAAAAGAAAGGTTGTTGCAGATTACCGGGGCTTGTCGTGAAGACTTAATTATTTCAAAACGTTTTCCGCAGCGTACGATACTGCATCATAGACAATGGAAATTTCCTCCAATAGTATCTTTCTTACGATAAAGTTGCGTGAAACATCGCGCGAGAGCGTGATGTGTAGTGTAGTGGCATGTCGTGTCGTATCGTCAGAAACAGAAGGCAGAATGTGCCGGGTTCCACGAGTATAAAAAATCTGAAGACAAACTCTAAGATCTGATTTTGCCGATTCGCATTAGTTTCATACAATCAAATGAAATGCCCAAAATACACTTCCGTTTCTCTTACTCTTAGTAAGAGGAACACAGTTTTTAAACACTCAACTAAACACTCATGGCAGGTTATAAATTTCTAATCATTTCTACTATTACTCGAATTTATTAGAAATCGTTGAATATGTATGTTTTTACACGTGCTCTAAGCGGCATGACAGAAATAGCAATTGAAGCACCCTGCATATCGTCTTGTACGCTATATTTGTGCTGCACACGCAGAAATAATTGGCAGAACCAAGATGGTTCGTTGCAAATGCTGGGGTCATTTACCCCTCTCATTGTAAGGACGGTGCTCCCAACCTTCCCTCTCCCGCCGCCAGTGGCTGTAACGACTGTGAAATCTTGATCTCCTTTCTTCATACCCCATGATTGTAACAACGTGTGTTTAAGTTTGGGGGTACACTGTAACTATATTTGTTTTGATCTTTTCTGCCATCGATGTAGTAATTCGGTACAAGATGAGCTGTCCAGTGATACAAATGAAAAGAAAAAATAAGTAACTCAATTCATGAATTATCTTTTATGATGCATGTACAAGTGACCTGATTAAGTCCAGGGCCGTAGCGAGCGAGGGTTCGGGGGTGTCACGACCCTCAGTATTTGGTCGCCGTCGGCAAATTTTCGGTCTGTCGTCAGAAAGGGGACAGGGGAAGGAAAAGAGGAGAGGAAGAAAAGAAGAGGGAAGAAGGGAAAGGAAAGGGGAAGGAAGGAAGTAAAAGGGAAGACAGAGAATGGAAAGAAAAAAATAAAAACAAGAAAAAAAAATTTAAAAAAAGGGAGAACGGGAATGCACGACCAGTCTGTTATCGGCTATTTCGCTTTTCGGCTCTTCATCTAATTGGCCCATTCAAGTTGAAGGCCAGTCGGCAAATTCACCATGCATTTGACGGCCGTATCAACGGCCGTTGATGTAGTTGGACGAGTGGCCGAGTGGCAACTCGGAGAAAGAAAGGGGATTTAAGGCTTCTGGTATGGGCGCGCTATTTCGGGTCACATGACCAGTGTTTTAGCCAGCCCTTTTTGTGCGACAATGTCCCATTAACGGCGACAAATGTCACACAAAAAATCTGACAAGCAGATTCTACGCGGGTGTAAATTTTGACAGAATCAGTTTCACCAGAATAATTTTGCCAGTTCCTTGCTGCCGGCATATCATATTTGTCTGCTTTAATTGCGCCAGGACTTCCTAATTCACAAGCCTTTATTTTAACCTACGAGCCCCACCATCCTACTTTCATCTCGAAGTTCAGAAAGTAGACTGATTCCGTGCATAACGTCCGCTGCGCAATATTATTATGTAGTAAAATATTTGTCACTAAGATTTTTTGGTTCCTTATTGGGGCAGAAATACACTCAAATATTGCATCATTTGCAATCTAGGCACATTACAAATTCCAAAAATTTTCCAAAGGGGAGGGGCTCCCCCTCCCCTTAGACCCTTTCCAGGTCACGGATCAGTTAATGTCACATTGAGAAAACGTCCTAGATAAAACACTGCGTATAACATTCTTGAGAAAACATTTTATGGACATTATACGTCACTTTCATCATCACCATGTGATCAACAGCACCCAATTGCTATGCAGAGAAGGAATCATTAGCCCGTTTTCTTAACCCTAACCTTGACTTCAAACACATTTTGCAAATCCCCGAGGATCCAGTTATCCCACAACCATCATGGGAAAAAATAATGCGTGCCGCGCGTGTCTTCCCTTCACTGCAAACTCAGACGTTCAACTTTTGAACACCAAACTGTAACCTATACAGAACGCATCAGTGACGTACGCAGGGGGCATGGGTACGTCACTGGAATGCATCCTGGCGTTCGAAACATATTTTGAACGCTAGTGTTAAGATTCTGAACACTTTTCTCCATTTTTGAACGTCGGACGCCTATTTTAACACTTACCGTGCTTGAACGCCTGACGAGTTTAGTGTTCAAATGCTGACAGCATAGTGTTCAAATTCTGAACGTCAGGTTCAGCTCCTGAAGTATAGTGGCATAATGGGAGGAATTGCCTTACACATTAAAATTATTAGGAATCTTTGCATTGATTAATGTATCATGAACCAAAATATACCTATCCTGAGACTTCTTTTTTACCCAGAAATATGCTAAAATCTCAGAGCTTCCGAGGGCTTCGTCCCCTGGGCTCCCACCAAGGCTTTGCCTGCCCCTGGACCCCACCAGGGCCCTAAGGCGGACCTTTGGACCCCGCCCGTTAAAGCTCGCTTTTCGCGCTCGTTTTACGCATCACCAGATCTGTCGGCAAAACATGATCTCTACAACCCCCCCCCCCTTGGATTACACCTTCGCTACGCCCCTGATGAAGTCTCAACTGCTTTACAAGGAATCGGGGTATTTTGCAAGCAATCAATGGAATCAGTGCATTTTGAGAACAGTCATTTAAGACCAGCAAATATGAAGTAAATGTACAATGTATAAAGTGCATCGGGGATTTCATAAGGGGCCCACGTTTGACGTGTCCCCTGGGAAGGTTGTTGCGTAGCATGTATAAATTATCGAATGCACCAGTTGATATACCCAATTTTCTTTTCCAATCTTTGTACCTTCCCGAAACTACCAACGGTGTTTGTCATTGCAGAGTAGGGACCTTCACTGTACAATTTTCACGAGCTGCCCAATATATCTGCTGGCAGTAGCGTTCATCATCGAATCTGTAGTCGGTAAGACAGTTTCTATGTTCTTCCAACAGTGCATGTACGCTAAACGTAAAACTTCAAGATAGTTCATCAGATGTGCCTTCGGGCGAGAGACAAATGATTAGGTTTATGGGAAAAGACTGAAATGTTTGAAATTCCAGTTTAGTACATTAGTGGTGAGGGCCCTTTAACGTGTGCTAGCATTATTTAAATATTCGTATTATTTGTACTCAGGGGCGTAGCTATGATGAAATTTTTAGGGGGGCCAGGTATCAAATG
>WURT03049204.1:0-12099 GCA_009936505.3 Holothuria glaberrima
CCACCCACAGTGCTATTTTTTAATGTTTCTCTTTACAAGTGAAAAAATCTGGTTCCGGCCGGATTTGAAATACTATCCGGCAAAATCCAGTTCCGGCCGGAACCAAAAATTTGGTTCCGGTGCATCCCTAGCTACGTACAAGGATGTTTTTTAAACAAAAAAGACAATTTTATCTGTAAGCCATCATGAGTGCAATGTTGTTACTTTGCCAGAAAGGGTTATGCATAATAATGAGGCAGCTTCAAAGGGATGAACAGTGGTTCCAATTTTATATTGAAACATTGGATACCATCTTATTTCCCTTATAAGTGTCTTTCATGATGTTCCCAACAGGATGTGGAATACTAAGGAAAACTAGAGAAGACACTCTGCTTGAATTAAACAATTCAGAAATGAGATCATCTCATGATTGAAAATGTCGTTTGTAAATTAGAATACCAGGTACATTTAATTCAAATTGGTTTGACTGCATTTTCCATTTATATGGAAGCATACTATGAGATATGTGATAATATTACATGTGTATTCTTCATTGCACTGTTTGATACACTACAAAGTGTATTTTGGAAAGATTTCTTGAGATTTATTTCTTCTCTGTGAGAGCTAGGTACAGAAGGCCACTCTATAAGAGATTTTGAAATAGTTCGGTGGGCTCAAAACTCAAAAGGGTTTATTGGGCCACTTTGTTTGCCTTTAGTTTGAAAGATACATAAACATAGAATCCTTAGTTTCATTTGAGATTTTGCAAGATTATGTGAGGAATAATTGGCAAAATGCTCAGTATTTAGCATTGATGTTTTGCAACTCACGTGGTTGATATTTGTTTTGATGAGTTAGCTGTATTAATTGGTGAAGTTTGCTTGCGCTAACAGCTTTAGTATTGCCAGATGCTTGTGTTGGTTAAGTTGATTGCACATGCAATTGAGAAAAAACAGTAAGCTATGCTTATGCACTATGGGGTTCAGGTGACGTGTCTGCCAGAAGTAGTTACATGCTGATAGTGTGATTGAAATCCATGTTGGATAAATGAGTTTTATATCAATTTTTTTCTGCTCAAGTTTAACTCTCAGCATGCCTTAAGCACTAGTTTCATAATACTGACTGGTTTGTTTGTTGAGCCAATTTATGAACTTAATTAACTTGAAAACTCCCCTAGACCCAGCAGAATTAACTTCTGTTTTGTGTGACGTTTAATTTGCAGTTCATCTTTTCAAATGAGAGTGAATCTTTTGTTAAGATATGCCTGTATGTTAATACTTGAAAGGTAGCTTTTACTCAAGTCCTAGTCAATGTTTAAATGGGGTATGGCTCAGAAAGTATCAGAACATGCAGCAAGCTGAGGTTTTGGTTTTCATAGCAGTTCTTGTTGTAAAAATATTTGAAACGAGAGTGGTCAACCTTAGGTTAATTTGATGCGGCAAAATGGATTTATGGCCAAGTCCAAGTATGGATTATAGGAGGGCCTAGGTATCAAATAGGGGGTCACCACATTGATTGCAGTTCTGGGGAGAGGTGCAACTAGCTTGACTGCAGGAACTGCAATTAGAAAACATTTGTAACATTTAACTAGAGAGAAAGATTTGGTCAACTCAACTTTCTTGTCATTAAAAACATTTTGAAAGTTTCTTAATGCAGAGGGCAAGACTGCGACCCTGTGGGCTGTAGAGTGTGGTAATGAAGGCAATCGGGCACAGAACAAAGATGAAACAGTAAAGGTTTCATATATTTATATTTACACTTTATTGCCAAATGAATATATTGAGAGGTAGGACATTTTGCCACATAAATAATAAATGGTCACCTCATTTTGTAAATCTATGGTTTAAAACTCGAATTGATTGTGGTCAAGATGGTAGGAATAGCCACTACATTGAAATAATATCACATTGAAGGTTTTCCTATTTTTTTTTCCCCCTTTTTTTTGGCATCTCCCCAACAATCACTTGTAATGTGTGATGAGTACAACATTCCAAGCAATTAATTTGTAAAGAAAAAGAACATCAAAGACAAATTTAAAAAAAATAATAAATTTTCAAGAATCCCTCCATTTTATACTCTCACAGTTTGTTAAAGGTCTCACTTTTTTTTTAGTTTGTTTGCTTTTTAAAATTTAAGTAGCAATTTTTGATTTACGTTTGTGAAAAATGGTCATTTGTGATTTTAAAAAAAGTTTAAGTGTGTTACATATTGACAAAGTAAGCTTCAATGAGTTGATTTGAAAATGAGCAGTTGCTCCTTGTTACACTAGTCAAGTGCACAGTCTGTGGCAGGGCATTTCATCTTTCTCTGTACTTGTGGAGATGTTGTTGAAAAGGTGCTATAGAATTAAAGGGAATATGACAGTTTTGCTAAATTACACAGCTGATATTGTTCTTTTAATTTCAGGTTTTAATTAAATATATAGCCTTTTGACTAGTAGGACATACCCTCCTAGATTGGATACATTGCACTAATTAATGCTCTCTGTTGTAGCTTAGACAAACTACTCTTCACATTTGCCAACAAATTTTGCTCAGGTCCAAAATTGTAACTGCAAACATGTGAAGGATAGTAAATGTTTGTGAACACAGAGGCAGATTACACTAAGGTCCCCTTTTGCAAGGAATATTATGTTCTCCTACTGTAAGGGTTGTAAAATTGGGACCATACTGAGACCACTGAGACCATTAGAAATTGAAGTGGGTTTTTGGTTATCTTGGATTGATGGATGGTTACTCCATCTGACCCGCAAATGAGACCAATGTCATTTTGATTTCCATGGTCTGCCTGTTGTAGACCCAAACTGATTCAATTCCTGTAAATTTAAAACCTTCTTTTGAATATAATTCACATTTGTTACTGTGCCAAACTGCAGGTTAGCTTATGTACTGCAGTTAACTCTAAGGTCTACATAAACACCGATTAGTTTTTGGTAATATAGTGTGTGTATGTTCAATTTGCTCATTGACAAGGTTCTATAAAGTACAGTCCGTATGCTTTTAATTCCATGAAATCTTGCTTTGGTTCTTTTTTTGAGGGGGGGGGGGGTTGGTCTTTGGTGATCTGAGAGCTTTTTCAGTCTAGATTGGTTTGGGCATTCTTTTTGACAGGGGTCAAAGGTTACACAAGGTCTCGGTAGGTGAATTAGCAAAAACCTGGGAAATTGCTAGTAAATGGAATAGCTCAAGATGCATAAATTGATACCTTTTAATTTTCTTTTGGCAAGGAACCACTAAGCCTTTTGGCTCTCTGGTTTAAAAACCCTACTCACTTATGTAAAGGCCAATAGTTTTGTACTGAAATGTTAAGCTACTGTACTCCATAGATGGAGTTGCTACAGTGTGCCGTTACAAGAACTGTACCCTCAAGGAATTGTTATATTAATACAGGGTGTCCCATTGATTGTTGTTTTATATTTATGGTTTGGGTTTATAGTTCATCACTGACAGCACTGCAAGGAACATGAAGACATTTCCAATGGTTCCAACAGGGGAATGGTGGTTAGTTGAATAACAGGAAGAGGTAGGAGGGGGGAGGGTAAGCACAAGCTGCTTAGCTGTTATAAGTTTTTGGGGTATGCTTGGAGGTGTGTTTGTATACATCCCTTATGAAATCATTTTGGAAGAGGGATGAGGGAGTTGCAGGTGGGAGGAATGAGTCATCATTGAAAAAGAGGTGGCATTGCCCCGGAATTGCCCAGAATTAAAAAGAGTGGTCAGCTCTCCAGAACTCAGTGACGTGACTGAAGTGATATGTCAGGGTGTTAGAGATAACGATACTGTATGTAGAACTATCAAATTACGATATCGTGGTAAATAATATCGGAAATCAGGAAACCATGGATGGGTCTGGTTTAAGTGGTATAGAGTGACCTTATGTGGTAGTAAGCATAGCTGGTATGCTATTGCTAGACGCGTTTCGACCTCAGAAGATAAGTTCCAGGTCTCATCAGTAGCGGTAGGGTTAAGTCAGCGATAAATTGCCAATAACACAGTTGTCAAGTAGAAATTTGGTGAATCAATCGGGAAATTTGTATTCTCGTAATTTTGTATTAGCTGGTGCATAGCTAGCAATAGAGAAAAACAAATCGGTTGTATGATAACAACAAGACCCCTTCCCCAAAGCAGTACTTCAAATGGAATGATTTAAAATTGGGTATTGTACGTCTGTCTGTGGTCACAAGCTCACTGTAGATGATCATACCTCAATTTGAGATGAATATATATGAGGTCATGTCGATGACCGAGAAGGGAATGTTTTATAAACACTTATGGATGAATAATCCTTAATTTGTGAAAATGGGAGGGGGGAACTACCCATTACTTCCTTTTCATTGTTACCTTTGCTGTTTGAGATTTTAATTCAGTATGACAGGTAACAGAAAAGATGTTCAAAATCTCTGTGTTCAAAATTTTTGTGTATTTCAAGTAGAGTTTTGAAAACCAATTCAAATTGACAACTCTTGTGGAGAGAGTAAGTAACCATGGCAATAACAGATTTGTCATACTAGGTGGCATTTCAGAATGAATTTATTAAATGGTGATCAGGGGATGTAAAGATAAAAAGAGACTTATTGAAACAACTTGTACATAAAAAGAGAATTGATGTAATATTTTACAGTTTATGAATATTTTTGTCATTGTTTCATTTTTCATGTAAGTGTAAAAAGTTAAGCCTAAAGAACCATTTGGCGATAGAATAGTTTTCTGTTTATATTTATCAGAAATTTTGCATTAAAATAAATGTAAAAGAGGCTAATACAGAACAACTTACAAATATGTTGGTACTGTAGGTAGCCCTGGATATCCACTCTTTTAGATTGTACCAGATACGGTCATTTACTGTATTGACCGTTTGCATTGATATCTCCATCAACTAAGAGAACCACCTTAAGGTCATGTAAAGAGGGGCAAATAATGAACGTGAACTTAACTTAGTACAGGCTTACATCATCCGAGGGCGCCCTTAGATTACTACGGTTAAGTATTGTCATGAGCATGCGGTCTGTCCTGTGAAATTTGTTTAAGCTCTTTCACCGTGGCTGTTGGCACTTGAAAAATAAGTATCTTATTTAGTCGCTATGCAACTTGATTAGGCCTACCTGTGGCATTCCCATTCCTAAGACTGCAGTGGTAACATTTAAATGTGGAATGCTAACAGCAGTTACTTTGAACTCTAACTGGAAGATTCCACAATTGCAATTTAGTTTCACAAGTTATGGCTTTGTTCAAATTGAGTTCTTTTCTTTCAAGTTGTTCATAGCTGTTGTAAAGCAGCTTTGTGCATAAGGTGATTTTTTTCTTTTGATACTGCTGGCAGATTATATTTCTGCTCTTTAAGTAATAAAGCCATATGATTGTTATATAGTATCGTGCCAGTTGTTGCACAATCTAATAACATATTTGTATATTGCACTTTGGTAACTTTGAGATCTATGTTGCTATCGCATCACTTTCAAAATACAAAGGTCTATAAAGTGTTTAAAGAATGTATATTGTGACAGGCAATTGTTTTTTCTTGTGTGACCACTTCTCGGAAAATATATAATGCTTAGCTGGAATAAATAGTAGTTGTGGTACTCAAAGACATACCAGGTGAGAAAAACACAACCCCCTTCCTCCACTCTTTTTGCCTTGCATGTTTGCTTGTAAATATGTATCTCCAGTTGGCTGAAAAAAATTAGAAATGGGCCCCCAACTGCCCAGACAAGAGGGTGGACTGTGTCACCTTGTTTTGCAGATTCGACTTGGCAATACTTCATGGGGCATATCCAAAGAAGTGAATGGGGATTACTTGACTGCTTTGCTCAGTGTACTTGCCCATACTTATGGTTTTGACAAAAGAAACTTCATTTTTAGCTCATACCAGCATACTGGTGTGAGCTTTTGTAATCATGCAGTGCCACTCCATCCATCCATCCATCCATCCATCCATCCATCCATCCATCCATCCATCCATCCATCCATCCATCCATCCATCCATCCCTCCCTCCATCCCTTGAAGGGCAGTTGTTTTACGACCCTAAGTGACCACATTTGGGAGAAGCCTATGTGGCTAATGAATTACAACTTCACATTGGGTGGCTTTGTAGTAATGAAGTTTGGCAACTGGGAGGTTTGGGGTTCGACCCCTGGACGGGTTAAAGAAAGGTGGGTCTTTCATCTAACAGCGATACACGGTTTTCCTATCTGAACTAACTTTTCAAAAGAAACCAAAATTGTCCTAAATTGTTGAGTTGGTGAGCCACAAGTCTGTTAGCCACCCAACATGAAGTTGTAATTTGTAAGCCAAATAGGCTTCTCCCAAATGTGCATATATGTGGTCGCTTAGCATCGTAAAACAACTGCCCCTCAAGACCTGAATTAAACAGATGTTTTCACTGTATTATGTTTGATTAGTAATAATTAAATGGATCCAGACTTGGCTCTGTTGCTTGTACATGGTCATTCAAGATTATGACAATTTAATAATTTGTTCATCTCACTGGGTGAAAGGGATGTTTGGTTATAACCTGCTTTAAGGAGCATTCACACCAAAACTGAAATCTGCTGCGTTTTGTGGGCAGGAGCCGCAAAACAAATGGCTTGCATACATTTTTGTGGAAACACGTTCACCCAGAAACTTTTTTCACAACGCATTTTCTGTGTGAACGGTTCCATAGAAACATGTACAATCCATTTGCTTTGGGGCTCCTGCCCACAAAACGCAGCAGATTTCAGTTTTGGTGTGAACACACCTTTAGAGCTAAAATTTGATTCTAATTTTATGTATTTAACATCAAAATGAAACAGATAAAATAGATTGATTTTCTTTGACTAATTGATCCTTATTTCTGATTTTGCAACAATTGCAGATCATTTTCAATGATAGAGTCCAGTCAGACAGTTATGCAATTGAAGCTGCTTTTGAGAGGGAAAAAATTCTCCTTAGTGACAAGCTTCATCCCAGAGGAAGAATAAAACATGGCCACTCACATCCCAATATTGTCAAGGTCCATCAGGCATTTGTCGATGACAACATCTCGTCTCGCCTGAGTGAAGCCAAGCAGCTGTTTCCATTTGCCCTTCCACGGGACCAGTTTGATGAAGGCCGTGGTCGTAACATGTTCATGTACCTTGTGATGCATAGGTAAGTTTGTCTTCAGTTTTCCTTAGCTGATTATTCCAGTTAAAAGACTTATAAATTTTAATAGTATATGTATGTTCAGTTCAACACTGTGCATGTTTTTTACTTCTAGGTATGAAACGACATTACATCAGTATGTGAAGACGCACGGTTGCAGCGATGAGGGGAAAGCTGAATTAATGCTGTGTCAGCTACTTGAGGGGGCAGCTTACTTAAATTCTTTAAACATCGCTCATCGAGACCTGAAGAGCAACAACATTCTAGTGGAAGTTGACTGTTGTGGGGTTCCTAGACTGGTTATAACTGACTTTGGATGCTGCCTTGCTGGTGGAGACACTGGAATGTGTTTGAAAGTGTCTTGGTATTCTCCCAGTGTTCCTGGAAACACTGCCCTTTCTGCACCAGAGGTATGTGCCTGACCACCAGTGTCAAGATTTTAAGACTTCATAAAATATCTAAAGGTTAAACCATACATTAAAAGCATGTTCCCCTAAGATCAAGGGTAGAAGAGGTTTGGGAGGCAATGGGAGGGTACCTCTTGGCAAAAGCACAATTAGCATAAACTGTTTTTGTTTTAGGGGTAATAGTAGTTGAGTGGTTGCTTTCTTAGAGTTACTACTGCCCAAGGAACATTTTATGTTATGTTGGATGTTACATTGAACATGCTGTATGACTTTCCCAAAATAGAGAGTTGAGACCCAACCAAAATCATTGTACAAGTAAAATGTGTAGTTTTGTTAACCACATCCCATATTTTGTAAAACTTAAAGTGGGCAAGACACGGCCAAAATAACTTTTGTGTATTGCAAGACTGGATACAGTATTGTATAAATATCATTCCACACACAGTTAAAACCTGTGCAATTCGGCAAAAACGGAATTTGAAGAAAATGCACAAAAATCCAATTTCGAAAAAATGCTCCAACAGGTCACCTAACTGTTATGAAGCAATTGTCGACACAAATACTGCGCTATATAAGGACGCATATCTAGTGGAACTAGTATATGCTGAGGAAAACTTAGCAACTTCATGAAAATTCTTACATCACAATAACCGCACAGCATGTAGAGTATGAAGCGCGGACCGTGTTGGGGGCTTTGAGGCACATCATTGGCCAATATGCACGTGTGCATATGCGGGCACATGTTTTAGCTTCCCTACATAAGCCTCAGTTCTGTTTTTGTGCACAAAGAATGCTGATGGTGCGCTGTACAGAACAGCTATGCACACGTATGGACAGTCCATAGCCAGCTCGCCTACATTTGGGCTGTTCAGTGACGGTGTTATTGGGAATGCTAAGCAGCCATCGCGCAGCGACGCATCATTCACAATGTGGTCACTGGTCACACGCGCTGCTCTGGTATCGTAGCACGTGTTTGCAATGATGTACTAGCTAACACAAGTTGGCATGCACACGATTCAGTGTGTAGAACAATGGGTGAGCTGCCTATTAGGCCTATAATCGTGTCACAAACCCTGCCTCCAATGACGTCAGATCCTGAGACGCGCTTACATATTTTTGCTTCAGATGTCAGTTGGGCTGGGCCTGGAATGTATTGGGGAATTCGCATGGTCGTATTCCGGTATATATGGACATAGTTTAGTCCAGAAAACATTCATTTTATTTCAAGCTGTACCCAAAGATTATTTACTGAGAAACTTACTTTACCGTGTCATGCCCACTTTAAGTTTTGAGAGAAACAGTGGATATTAAAGGACTATTTGCTATGTAGCTGTAGTTTAGTGATGGTTATTTAAGATATGATCAGTTGAATAACTAATTATAGACAAAAGAAAGAAAAAAAACAACACATACACACACAAAAAACAAAACCTGCACTTCAGAATTGGTAACCAAGATGAGACAGAACGAAGTGTGATACCTTTGGTGAAGTTTTGTTAAAGGGGCTCATTGAGTTGATATTGAATATTTTGTGACAAGTTTGAAAAAATATTGCAGGGTAATGTTTCAAATTAGCCTCATTAGCCATTTATCACTTCCCACAATTACCAAAACCATGAAGACTTTGTAGTTTAAATGGACTTACAAGTTTGTAGTTTGTGATGTTCGTCCAAGTCCTTGATACACCAGCCTCTCTGGAAAATACAACATGTATATTTACAACTGAAGCCTTGATCACAACAGTTGTTTAGTTGAGAGCTTGTCCATCAAGTTGGTGTAAGCTTCACTCATTGGTTGTTTTTGAACAAGGGTTGCATATGTTACCTAAATGGTAAACATGTGTCTGGTCACGAACTTGTAATATGTTTAATCATTATTTACCCTATCATTTTCTGATCAGTTATGTGTTAGACGTTCAGAATCTCTTAGTTTGACCATTTACCATCAGAACGTGAGTAAAACTCAACAGGTGTAACAAAAAACCATGAAATTTATGAACCAATTTAATAAGTCCCTTTAATTTTTAAACTAAAATTAACTCATTTTCCTTACTTTGTATTCGAGCTTTGATTTTTTTTCCACAGATTAAAGCTGCTATTTACAACCACTGGGTACATACAGACTTAGACTACAGTAAATCAGATGGTTGGGCTGTGGGGGCAATTGCACATGAGATATGTGGAATGGAAAATCCATTCTACAGAAGAGGGGTGGACAGCGCTACCTACGATGAAAAGAGCTTGCCACGATTTCCAAACTTTGTGTCTCCAGAGTTTGAATTTGTCATCAGGGGATTATTGAAAAAAGATCCCAAAGAGGTGAGGGTAGGAAATAATGATTAGTTAAAAAAAAAAAAATTGTTATGTGCAAAATGTGTTTGGAACCAACTAGGTTGTTAATGTTAGAGAAGTTTGCACACAATTGTAATTGCTAAACTGACATAAAAGTGGTCATTTTCAAAATAATGATATTCTGTGTGTCAGCTATGTCCAAAGGCAGCGCATAGAGCTGCATGCCGCACCTTTAAGTATTTTTGTGGCAGCTGGATGATTTACATGTGTCATTGGGTCCTGTAGAAAATATCAGTGTAATCAATAAAACAGCCTGCCAGAGTGTACATCACCAACTCTTTCCTCTACTTAGTCCGCACCAAAGTAACATAGGTCCTAAAACCTGGCATGCATGGACTTAAACTCTGTATGGTGTTTTATGAAAAAGAAAAAAAAAAAAAATTAAAAAAAAAAAGTTTTATGAAACATAGTGTTTTTAATCTCCACTGAAGGAAATGTGACAAAATGCCAAGGAATTAAGACAGCAAAGCTCAGAGGAGAGGGTTCTTCCCCCTCCCCTCCACTTCCCCTCTTCCCTCCCTTGGCTATGTACTTGGTTTTGATTTAGGTATTTTGATTTTGTATTCCTGGCTTCATGTACCTGTGTGATAATATTATTTCTTGATGAAGAGTATGCTAAGCAGGCTACCTGAATCACTAGTATAGCTACTTTAAAATTTGATTAGGTTGTTTGCATGTGGCTCTTAAGCTTCCACTTTTGAGAAACTTAGAAATGTAAAAGCCTCCAAAAAAGATTTTTTTTCCTTTTACAGAGGCTAACATGTGTAGAAGCAGCAGACATGTTGCACTTACTGCTTTGGAAACGGGATTATTGGATGAAAGGTCCAGTGACCCTGAGGAAGTTGTCTTACCTGAAACAAAGATTACATGGCTGGCTACAGGAGGTATTGTTGTTGTGATCCTATCTGTCACTGAAATTCAAATTGTAGGACTTGTTTGAAATTAAAGGGAAATATTGCATTTAAAATGCATCAACATG
The DNA here is from genome assembly GCA_009936505.3 of Holothuria glaberrima. Lineage (NCBI taxonomy): Eukaryota > Metazoa > Echinodermata > Holothuroidea > Aspidochirotida > Holothuriidae > Holothuria > Holothuria glaberrima. Next base: position 10,839 of record WURT03049204.1, read on the forward strand.
GCATACAAAGGAAATTCCTTAAATCATTATTGAACCATTCACAAATTTACTTTAGCAATAGCTTCATCTCCACAAAATACTGTGCATTACAAGTGTAGTACATTTTGCATCATTCGAATTTTGAAAGCTTGGGTGAACAAATTACCTTCGTGCAACAATTTACCGAATTACATTCCTGTGGGAGCCTCGTTTCTTGAAAAGAAAGCTACCATACTGCCTTATTTTGAATTGTCTATAATTATGTATGATACCTATTAATGTTGGTTTAAAAAATGTGAAAATTTTCTGTAAAACAAATGCAATATTTCCCTTTAACAAGGCAACTGCAGTCACTCTAAGTTTTTGCTTTATTAAGTTCAAGTCTATGAATATTGTTCCTCAGTAGGGTGCTTAAAGGGAAAATACAGTCCCCCTATTGGAGTTAGTGTACCCCAGTACACTAGTTCAGGAATGGCTCCTAGCAATCATGTGACAATATTTTTGTCACTTATTTCTTAAATTTATGCAGAATAACTCCTTTGGTTTACCTTCAATATTCCATGATTTAATCAAGAAACATTACAAAAGATACTTGTGAGAGAAATAGGAGGAGATCTGTAAGATTAAGTAAATTTTTTGAAAATAAACTTGGGGCCGGGGCGACTGCTTTCTCCCTTAAAAGGTCTCAATGGAAAAGAGATAACTAAAGATAAATTATATAGACCCACTTGCAATTTGCCCGCCAACTTCTAAAGCCTGCTGCACACAAAGGGAAATTAGCTCAGCAAAATGCCTCATGTGTCACTTTGCTCAGCTAATTTCTCACATGTGCGGGTGAGTTTTGGTAAGAATTTCGCCTTCTGAGACAGAAGACTCAAATATCAAAGATGTTTGATTTTTTTCAGACACAAGTGCCACTTTTATCACCGTGTGCGCATGACCTGAGCATTTGGCTAACGTCTTTAAACCACTGAGCAAGCATATAACTGAATGCATAGACCTAACGTTTGACATACTCATTCAGTAATACGCTTGGGCAATGATTTAAAGACACAAGACAAGTGCTCAGGTCAGGCACACTGTGAAAAAAATGGCACTCGTGTCAGAAAAAAATCAGACATGTTTGATACTTGAGTCTTCTGTTTCAGACAGCAAAAGTCTTACCAAAACTTGCCCGCACACATTTTTCAATCACTGTGTTGCCTACTAAACAAAATTTTTCTGTAAGATTGAGCAGTTTTTGAACAGTTTAACTCCTCTTGTGGATGGCAGTGGACTTAAT